>ONZH01011103.1:0-31116 GCA_900303285.1 Rhinella marina
TCTTTGGTGTATGAAACAATTCTATAGAAGAATATAAGGACATCAATCAATGGTCCTAAGCTAAAGAGATTAGGAACAGAGGTTTGATGATGCAACAAGACAATGCCCTAAAGTGCACAAGTAAATAAAGAACTGTTGAAAAATAAGATTTCTGTGCTCTCCTTAATCCTATCAATATTCTATGCTTACAAGACATACCAAATACATTGATTAACTGAAGCATGTTTGCAGAGAGGAATGGTCCAGAATCCCTCCTCAACATTTGCAACTCTTAGCAGCAGCTATAGAAAATGGTGGAAGTGATTGTTGTTAAGGGGAGAACCTACATGTAACTAAATTCAAGGGTTTAAATACTCTGTACTCAATAATATACATGAATGGTACAACTGTTTGGTGATTATATTTGTCTACAGTTGTGACTTAGACAACAGCAATAATACTTTTTATGAGTAATCCGTGCAGAAATCCAGGATAATGCCAAATAATATACTTGCTTTTTATAGCAACTGTACATACAATTAGCTCAGTACAACAAAATGACAAAGAAAGTATAAATGCGCAATGTGAATCCACAGTAAGAAAATAAGCATCAAACCACAAGATAATATATTCATATTTCATAAATATGTCAGTGGCAGGAGAAACAGACGGGATGCATACATGATAAATCAGTGTGCCTTTGCATTGCTTTTCGTTGTCCTAAAATGATTTTAATCATTTTGATTATTAAGTGATAGATCAATTTATCCGTCATCATAATTCCAAAGTGCGATTCAGTGCTTCCTGAAATGAGACAAATGGCTAAAAAATATGGGAATTAACCCTAAGTATTAAAAAGATATCATAAATGAGGTGATGACAACTGTTAAAATTCCCCAAGAAGAAGAGGGCCCAGCAAATTAGCTGCTGCAGAATGTAATGAGTGTTCTGCACAGAGCAGCAGGCTGGGGATGCAAGCTACTATTATCAGAGTTTTTTCTTTGCTACTGGGATCTCAGATGATGCAATATGGCTAATTGAGAACCACAAAGTAACAGGCCAGTATAACCATAATATGGTTTGCAAATTTTGTTGCATTAAATAGTATTAATGTCATAGAAAATAGGTGGCAGTGATGAGACAGGGGTGTGTTAATTGTTTTCATGAATGTAGACTCCAAACAAAAGTGAATTTTAAAAGAATTTCAATTAAATGTAATCTGTCTGTTAAAATGATACCCTTCTTTTGTAAAACCATTACCGCACTGCAGAAAATGTTTATTCCAATATGGAAAATTAGCTCTTAAGAGCACAGATGGCAGACCTTATCACCTTGGTGCACCCAAGTTCCTCTTTCCCTTGTTTGATTGACAGGGCCAGGTGTTTGAATTCTTTTCCTAGCCTAGTAATCTCATGCCTGGGCTGTATGTTACTTCTTTGGCACATGTGTGGTACTAACTTTTTCTCCCAACCAGACACCAGGTCCTGTACCGCACATGTGTCGATGAAGTAACTCATGTCGCAGACACAAGATTACAGGCCAGACGAGAGCACAATTCAGAAGGCTGGCCCTGTAAATCAAACAAGGGAAGGAGCCTTCATCTGTAGAGTGGCAGAGATTTGGTGCACCAAGGGTACAGAGGCCACCTTCAGTACACTTTTGCAACATCTCTTTTGCATATTAGGATTTTCATCTAAATTGTTTTACAGAAGAAAGGTAACATTTTAACAGTCTATTCAATTCCTACCAATCATTCTGCTTACTTGAATATCTTGATTGAAGACTCTCTTTAAAGGAGTTTGCTGGGTTCTAGGTATTCATGACCTATCCTAAGCATAGGTCATCAATATTAGATGTGAGTCCGACACACTGCATCCCAAACTGGTCAGCTGTTTTAACACAGGAAATAACACAGGGAATGGAGCTGTAAGCACAGTTCCATCCACAGTACCAGGCCTCTAGAGCTCAGATCCCACCAATCTGATATTTATGACTTATCTCAAGGATAGAAAAATAATGAAAATATGGCTGCACAACATTTCACATGCAAACAATAGAACTAAGGAATGGGGATCATTCTAAATTAAAGTGGTATTATACCTACTAGAAATTAAAATTTGAAAAAATAGAAGCTCTTTGCGCACATTTTTGATCAAACGTGTGTCGGGCCCATCTACCAGGCGTCAAGGCCGCAGATGGGTACCTAACACTAACAGACTGCCTCTCTTGGACTTACCTAAGCCTACAATATTCAGGGCGGTGTAGGAACCAGCTACATTTATACTCTGCTCAGAAGCCCCAGGTAGATGGGTGTCGCTCAGTCTAAAAAAGGCCGCTACCCTCAATATATACTACAACTATACTACCGTGTAGTAGTTATCCCAAGGATAGATCATCAATATCTGCAACATACTACTTAACAGGAGGAGCAAGCAGATTGATAGGGCTGCATTTACTAAATTTTATGCCAGTTTTCTAGTGAAAAGAACATGTTACAGATTTTTGTGCAAAAAATTGTGACTTTTTAAGATTCTCCACCACCAGTGGTTGGAGATTATCAGAAGGGGCATAGCCCCCTCAGCCAGCAAAATTTAGCATGCAACTGACATAAATTATAATTATTAGAGATGAGCGAGCACTAAAATCCTCGGGTGCTCGTTATTCGAGTCGAACTTTTCCCGATGCTCGGGTGCTCGTTTCGAATAACGAACCCCATTGAAGTCAATGGGAGACTCGAGCATTTTTGCAGGGGACCAAGGCTCTGCCTAGGGAAGGCTGGGTGAAAACCTGGAAACCTCAGAAAATGATGGAAACACCACGGAAATGGACAGGAAACAGCAGGGGCAGCATGCATGGATGCCTCTGAGGCTGCCTAATCCCACCATTACCCCAAATTCTCAGGCAACAGCCTGGTGGTTACCCTCATGGCAATTGTGCTCACCCAGACCAAGAAAGGTGAGGCAAATACCCATCACATGTTAGGGAAGCACCCAACTAGGTGCAACGAAGGTCTATCACCGCCTGCAGGTGACACCACTGCTCATGCTGGCACTGCTGTGCTATCCCCCTCCCCACGACATAGGCATAAGCCTGACACATCATGGTGACAGCGTAGTGACACCAACAAGTGACCAAGTTAGATTGAGGTAGCAGTCAAATGTCTGTAGGCGAGCCTCCAAAAAATTTGTTTTGGAGTGTCCGAAGTTGACCCTCCTAAAAAATTGTTTAGGAGTGTCTGTAGTTGACCCTTCTGTAAAATATTTTATTTGTTTTCCCTGTTATTAGTTAATGTACAACCCATGGCTGGCATGGTGGGAATATATAGGTTTTGCGTGACAGACGGTCCACTGCACCGTTACATTTTCTTCATCATTGCCAATTACTTTTTCACCAACTGTTGTCTGGCAATGATAAAGGGTAAGGTGAATCCACTGCGGAAGAAAAGTGTCATCCTCCTACAATTCTACACTTTCTCTCAATTGAAAAGGGGATGTTCTCGCCGTGGCCTTCCTCATAGTGGCCGCTTCTGCGGACGACAGAGGTGGTGTACCTACTGACAGCCTGACCGAACACGATGGCAGACGGGGAGACACTCCCTCATAAAATTGTTTTGGAGTGTCTGCGGTTGACCCTCCTGTAAAATATTTTTTTTCCCCTGTTATTAGTTAATGTACAACCCATGGCTGGCACGGTGGGAATATATAGGGAAGCACCCAACTAGGTGCAACGAAGGTCCATCTCCCATGCCCATGCTGGCACTGCTCTCCTATCCCCAGCCACACGATGCAGGCATAAGCCTGACACAGCATGGCGGTGACACCAACAAGTGACCAAGTTACATGAGGTAGCAGGTGAGCCACCCAAAAATTTAGCCAGACGCAGCATGGTGGTGACAACAGAGTGACCGAGTTAGACTGAGGTAGCAGGAGGTGAAGCATCCTCCAAGTGGGCAGTACATGAGCGGCCCCAGGGTCAGACTCGGTCAGAGTATGTGAAATGTTCAGGGTGGCCGAACGCCGGGCTCGACGGCGGACCCGTTTCGGGTTATCGATTGTCGAAATGTTGGCTTACATCAAGTTTAGTATCTGTTCTTATCAGTTGCGGTGGCTGTTGGTGGTAAAGTGGTGAGCATAGCTGCTTCCCAAGCAGTTGACCCGGGTTCGATTCCCGTCTATCGCAGGAGGCAATTAAAATAAGAACCAAAAAAAAATCTGTCCAATATCTAATACGTCCCCTACCCGGGTAAATTGTTTGGAGAGAGGGGGCAGGGTAGGTGGGGGGCAGGCTGGGGGGAAGCAGGTTGAGCTGGAAGAGTCAGAGGAGTGCCCCCTTGGCTAGCGTGTGTGGTGGTGACAACAGACGGATGGAGTTCGAATGACGACGCAGGACCCCAACTTAAAAATTTAGCATCAACCGATACAGTTGTAAACTATGAGCTCGATCAAGTGTGGTATGTGTTCTATGTATACTACTCAGTTTAATACCGTATATGGCACCTATCTGGAAAAATAGTTTGGAGAAAGAGAGGAAAAAGACGTAAATTGTTTGGAGAGAGGGCCTGTAGGTGGACCTCTGGAAAAATTGTTTGGAGAGAGGGCCTGTAGGTGGACCTCCGGAAAAATTGTTTGGAGAGAGGGCCTGTAGGTGAACCTCCAGAAAAACTATTTAGAGAGAGGGCCTGTAGGTGGACCTCCGGAAAAATTGTTTGGAGAGAGGGCCTGTAGGTGGACCTCCGGAAAAATTGTTTGGAGAGAGGGCCTGTAGGGGGCCCTCTTGAAAAATTGTGGTAAAAGAGTGCCAGTTGGACCTCTAAAAAACAAAACTATTTTTTTATATCTTTTTTATATTTTTTTTTAGTTTTGTTTTTTTTTTTGAACGTAACGTGCAGAAACTATCAGAGACCTAACTCAGCCCCTGCTGACGGTGGCTATTATGACTGCAACCCAGACAAATGTCGCACAGAGATTTTTGTGATCTAGCTGTATACGTGAGAGCAAAAGACCTGGTTTAATTAAGTGACGTACAGAATGTGTCAACTGGACAGAAAATACGGATTGTAGTGAGTGGACAGCTGAACTGTGACACACAGAATGGTTCCACGCAGCTGTGTGAAATGGATTTGTATCACTGAGCTAAAACAACAAAAAAACTATTTTTTTTTATATATTTTTTTTGTTTTGTTTTTTTGGGAACGTGACATGCAGAAACTATCAGAGAGCTAACTCAGCCCCGGCTGACGGTGGCTATTTTGACTGCAAACCAGACAAATGTCGCACAGAGATTTTTGTGATCTAGCTGTATACGTGAGAGCAAAAGACCTGGTTTAATTAAGTGACGTACAGAATGTGTCAACTGGACAGAAAATACGGATTGTAGTGAGTGGACAGCTGAACTGTAACACACAGAATGGTTCCACGCAACTGTGTGAAATGGATTTGTATCGCTGAGATAGAACAATAAAAAAAAGGGTTATATATGGCGATAGCTGCACTACTAGTGCCAGCCAGCCAGCCAAGCCAGGAGACAAAAAAAAAATTTCTTGTAGCCCTTAGAAGGGCTGTTGGGTTCTTGTGAGATCACTCCTGCCTAACAAAGAACTAAATGCAGGCCCTAACACTCTCCCTGAAACGCAGCAGCTCTATCCCTAATGACATCCAGACAGCATCTGAGCCGAGCACCGCAGGCAGTCACTAGTATATTCCAGGGTCACCTGATCAGGCCAGCCAACCCCTGCTATCGACATGTAAGGGCCCCACGTGATGCTGGGTGTACCACAGAGTCTCCTGGCTTGTGATTGGCTGAGTTTATAGGCGCCAAAAATGCACAATGCGGAAGTTGCCATTTCCTCGAGCATGGCGAGATACTCGTCCGAGCAGCGAGCACTTACGACTACCGTAATACTCGAACGAGCACCAAGCTCGGACGAGTATGCTCACTCATCTCTAATAATTATTCATAGCTGGCATAGAGTTACATTTGTGGCACACAGACAGAACAAGATGCAACAAATGTATTAAAAGGCCCTCAACTCTTCATAAGTTCACCACATCTTACTGTACTTCAATCGACCTCTTATCAAGAATGGCAAATGAAATGCCAAAGCTTAGTATATATGCCCCATAGTCTTGGGGGGTATAAATTTAGTAAAACTTGTAACTGTTTTGGTTTACATTCCTACTTATCCTGGTTTTAGGAGTCCAGTGGGCGGCCGTGATTAATAATCGAAAGCCTTCCTTGTACCTTAGGCCTCATGCACACAGCGGGTCCGCAATAAACGGGCACCGGCCGTGTGCAGCCCGCATCACGGATCGCGGACCCATTCACTTCAATGGAGCACTACGGTGTGCTTCCGTGGCGTTTCTGGCCGTGCCTCCGCACCGCAAAAAAGTAGCGCAAGCACTACTTTTTTGCGGTGCGGACCCTCGGATGCGGATTGCGGACCCCATTCAAGTGAATGGGTCCGCGATCCGCATGCGGTGGCCTCACGGTCAGTGCCCGTGCATTGCGGACCGTAGTTTGTGGCCCGCAGCACGGGCACGGCCGGCATGAGGCTTAAGGGAGAGTTCACATCTCCATTTCATTTTCCATTCTTCTGATCCGTCAGAAGAACAGAAAAAAAAACCTCTCCCTTAGACTGCTCTGTGGATACATAAGTATATTAGTATACTTATCTCCTCATGGTTTGACGTAGGGCAGCATGTTCAACATCTTGTTAAATAATTAGAGTTAAATACTGTGATTGCTTCTCCCGAATTTCTAAAGGGGATTATACAGCATTTGGATCTTAGTATCCCTGCCATTTCAGTTAGGGCTTGTTCACACATCAGTTATTTGATCAGTTATTTCCATCAGTTATTGTGAACCAAAACCAGGAGCAGGTCAAAAACACTGAACATGTGCAGATCTTTCCATTATACCTTATCTCTGTATAGCCTCCACTCCTGGTTTTGGCTCACAATAACTGATGGAAATAACTGATCAAATAACTGATGTGTGAACATGTCCTATGTGACTTAATAGGAAAAAACCTTGTATTTGTTAACCCAATTGGTAGCTTGCAGTTTTACTGACTAGTGAAACATGAAGTTTGTTTTCAGTGGTGTATAATCAAGTTCATGGTAGTCAAATAGGCAAATATGTAGCTTTTTGCCATGTGCACTTTATTTAGTAAGCCATTAGTGTGATGCCATGTTTACCAGGAGAACAAATTCCATTCATTTCATAACCAGTTAACCAGTCTCTGGTCACTCGCAGGGTAAGGCCACATGCACATGATTGTAAGCATCTTGCGGTCCACAAACCTTGGAAGTGACCCTCGTGCCATCTGTATTTTTTTTGCAGATTCATTGACTTCAATGAGTCCGCGGTCCGAATTTTGTGGACAAGAATAAGACATGTTCTAACTTTTGTGGAGCAGACATATGGATGCGGAAACCACTTGGATGACTTCTTTTGCAGAACAGACATATGGATGCAGAAATTATATATTTCTGCATCCATATGTCTGTTCTGCAAAAGAAGTTCTATACTTGTCTGCAAAATGTGGACCCGCGGTTTGTAATATACTGTATACAGCACCCTGATGAATGTTTAGCCCTGAATATTTGCTCTGGACCACAAGAGGAATCTTGATAAATGCGTACCAATGGAAGAAAGTAGTAGCTTACTATTGTGATATTGGCTGGCTAAATATATTTTTTGTGTACATCGAGATATTTAAACAGAAAAAAAATATAAATTTGCAATTAGCTGTCCTTTTAAAGTATGTTACATTCTACCCTAACAGGGAAGCCTTTGGTAGTGGAAGGGTTATTTCCTTTACATTTGGAATGCTGATCAGGTTGACATATGAGTTGCAATAACCAAGCAATCTGCCTTTTTCTTTCTTTATTTCCCTTGAGCCATAGTCAGAACAGCTTGATTTGGCTGAACAAGCAGACCCTGTGTTGCTGCCAGAAACATCCCGGTACTCTGGCTCCACCATCAACCAGCGAATTTGTTTAGGAACCCATAAATAGCTGCGATTTACAACCTACGTTGTACGGGATCCCTCAGCCAGTGTGTAGTTTCCTAACCTTAAAGCATGGGAGGGAACATAAAGTCTGTGTCATCTCTAAAAGCATATAATGCATTTGTTTTGAAATATCCTGCTGTTTTATCTGATGGCGCTACTTTTTATGACCTTATAAAATGTCTACATGATGTACAGACTCTTTACTACTCCATCAATTACTGTAACTTGTGCACTCCTATTTATATTCGGAAACGTGTGGAGCACATTGGTATGTATCTGTTTCATTCTACAGGGTGGGCTATTTATATGGATACACCTAAATAAAATAGGAATGTTTGGTGATATTAACTTCCTGTTTGTGGCACATTAGTATATGGGAGGGGGGAAACTTTTCAAGATGGGTGGTGACTAGAGATGAGCGAACGTGCTCGGTACGAGCACTGTAGCGCTCGTCTCCACTGCGAAAGAATGCCCGCAGGCATTGCGGATCCGTCCTCACCCGACTGAAAGTCAATGGGGACGGATCGGTTTGTTATGACACTCATACCAAACGGATCCGTCCCCACTGACTTTCAGTCGGGTGAGGAGGACATAACAAACCGATCCGTTCCCATTCACTTACATGCAGTTGAGGACGGATCCGCAATGCCTGCGGGCATTGCACAGAGGAGCCGAGCACTACAGTGCTCGTAACGAGCACTGCTCGCTCATCTCTAGTGGTGACCATGGTGGCCATTTTGAAGTCGGTGTGCTTGGTTTTAACGTAACTTTATTCTTTCATGAGTTATTTACAAGTTTCTGACCACTTATAAAATGTGTTCAAAGTGCTGCCGATTGTGTTGGATTGTCAATGCAACCCTCTTCTCCCACTCTTCACACACTGATAGCAACACCGCAGAAGAAATGCTATCACAGGCTTCCAGTATCCTTAGTTTCAGGTGCTGCACATCTCATATCTTCACAGCATAGACAATTGCCTTCAGATGACCCCAAATATAAAAGTCTAAGGGGGTCAGATTGGGAGACCTTGGGGGCCATTCAACTGGCCCACGACGACCAATCCACTTTCCAGGAAACTGTTCATCTAGGAATGCTCGGACCTGACACCCATAATGTGGTATATGGGGTACAAAAATAGTGGGGCCATTCTTCATCAATGGAAACCTCAAGGCCACTGGATATGTGAAATTGCTACATGATGATGTTTTTCCCTCTTTATGCACTGAAGCTGGCACGTTCCCTGAGTCTTTCCGGCAAGATGGTGCACCACCACATTATGGGTGTCAAGTTTGAGCATTCCTAGATGAACAGTTTCCTGGAAAGTGTATTGGTCGTCATGGGCCAATTGGGCCAGTTGAATGGCCCCCAAGGTCTCCCGATCTGACCCACTTAGACTTTTATATTTGGGGTCATCTGAAGGCAATTGTCTATGCTGTGAAGATACGAGATGTGCAGCACCTGAAGCTATGGATACTGGAAGCCTGTGCTAGCATTTCATCTGCGGTGTTGCTATCAGTGTGTGACGAGTGGGAGAAGAGGGTTTCATTGACAATCCAACACAATGGGCAGCAACTTTGAAAATATTTTATAAGTGGTCAGAAACTTGTAAATAACTCATAAAAGAATAAAGTTACATTAAAACCAAGCACACCATTGTTTTTCTTGTAAAATTCTCAATAAGTGATGTGTCACATGGCCGCCATGGTCACCACCCATCTTGAAAAGTTTTCCCCCTCCTATATACTAATGTGCCACAAACAGGAAGTTAATATCACCAACCATTCCCATTTTATTTAGGTGTATCCATATAAATGGCCCACCCTGTACAGTATACAGTCACAGCTGCAAGTGTTGGAACCCTGAAATTTTTCCAGAAAATGAAGTATTTCTCCTAGAAAATTATTGCAATTACACATATTTTGTTATACACATTTATTTCATTTGTGTGTATAGGAACAACATAACAAACTGAGAATAAAAGGCAAATTGGACATAATTTCACACAAAACTCCAAAAATGGTCTGGACAAAATTGTTGACTCCTTTTCAAAATTGTGGGAAAACAACTTTGGTTCAAGCATGTGATGCTCGTTCAAACTCACTTGTGGCAAGTAACAGGTGTGGGCAATATAAAAATCACACCTGAAACCAGATAAAAGTGGAGAAGTTGACTCAATCTTTGCATTGTGTGTCTGTGTGTGCATCACTAAGTAAGTGAGGACTTGAGAAACAAAATTGTGGAAAAATATCAACAATCTCAGGAGACTCAGGAGGACCCCACTGCTGACACAGAGACATAAAAAAGCTAAACTGCAGTCTGCCAAAACGTACATGAGTAAACTAAAATCCTTCTGGGAAAACATCAGATGAGACCAAGAGTTTTTTGGTAAAACACATTATTCTACTGTTTACCAAAGATGGAATGTGGTCAACAAAGAAAAGAACACAGAACCTACAGTCAAATATGGTGGAGTTTTAAAGATGATTTGGGGTAGAGATCAGCGAGTCATTCAAAATTTTATTCGCCAAACATTCGTCGAACTTTCCATAAGATTCATATATTCGACGAATATATTTGTTGAATCTGCATACAAAATATACATTATTATGTGGCGTTTAGCGAACATTCGCGCACTAATAGCGAACATTCAGTTTTAAAAGGTACGCAACTTCTTTGAACACGTACGCATGAGCGTACAAATTGCTTACGAAAATGACGGGCTTTGCTACTTGCCAAGTAATGCGAATACTACAAGTAGAAGCTCTGGTTACAGGTCCTTTGGCACTGCTGCCCTGTGCCACCTTCTCCTGTTTTTTAGAGCTCGAGGTCTGGCTGGAACTGGACCTCTTTTGCTTATCCATTCCAGACATTTTTCACTTCACTCTGTGGCCCTGCAGCTGGTCTTTGTCTTTGTCTTTGTCCTTGTCTCTCTCTCCCTGCCTGATTAATTACTAGCCCTGCACTTGCCCTGCAGTATCCCTGATGTGTAATATGGATTCCCTGAACAATTACACCCCAATTTCAACAACACAGGTCTCAGAGTCTCAGAACTTCACACACAGTGCTTCTGCTCGTCTCAGCAGTCGCAGCAGAAGTGATGCATCACTGGCTTACCGAGCCTGAGCCAATCAGAGCAAGCCCTGCCCACTAGGTCAGGTGACCGCTTTCTTTCCAGGCTTTTGTGCACGAATAACGTTCTAACAGTACAAGTTCGCTAATTACTTTAATTCGTACTCAACAGTGTATAGAGTAACTTATACGTAGCATTAGCGTACAGTTTATCGGACAAGTACGTAGCGAATGCGTAGAAAGCCTTAGGAACATTTTCGAATCTTAACGGGAGCGAATCACCTAATATTCGGATTCAGTTCGCTGCTAAAAATTTTCAAGATTCGATTCGAATCAACGAATCGACAAATAGATTCGCTAATCTCTAATTTGGGGTTGTTTTGCCGCCTCTGACACTGGTTGCTTTAACTGTTTGCAAGCCAGCATGAAATCTGAAGATTACCAAAGGATTTTGGGTCACAGTGTAGGGCTCAGTGTCAGAAAGCTGGGTTTGCATCCTAGGTCATGGGTCTTCCAGCAGGACAATGACCTCACACATACTTCAAGAAGCACCCAGAAATGGATGGGAACAAAGTGCTGGAGAGTTCTGAAGTGGCCAGCAATGAGTCCAGATCTAAATGGCATTGAATATCTGTGAAGAGATCTTAAAACTGCTGTTAGGGGAAGGCACCCTTCAAATATGAGAGACCTGGAGCAGTTTGCAAAAGAAGAGTGGTCCAAAATTCCAGTTCAGAGGTGAAAGAAGCTTGTTGATGGTTATAAGCGATTGATTTCAGTCATTTTTTCCAAAGGGTGTGTAACCAGATATTAAATTGAGGGTTCCAGTAAATTTGTCTGGCCCATTTTTGGAGTTTTGCGTGAAATTATGTCATTTTTGTTTTTTTTCTCTGTTTTCTGTGTTGTGTTGCTCTAATACAGAAAATAAGCATGTGTATAACAAAACGTGTAATTGCAATCATATTCTAGGAGAAATACTTCATTTTCTGGAATAACGTCAGGGGTGCAACACCTGTGGCCATGACTATATATCAATTTACAGAATCATGTGATTTTTTTTATTTTTTACATAGTAACATAGTTTATAAGGCCGAAAAAAAGACATCTGTCCATCCAGTTCGGCCTGTTTTCCTACAAGTTGATCCAGAGGAAGGCAAAAAAACCCTGTGAGGTAGAAGCCAGTTTTCCCCACTTTAGGGAAAAAAATTCCTTCCCGACTCCAATCAGGCAATCAGAATAACTCCCTGGATCAACAACCCCTCTCTAGTAACTATAACCTGTAATATTATTACCCTCCAAAAATACATCCAGGCCCCTCTTGAACTCTTTTAGTGAACTTACCATCACCACCTCCTGAGGCAGAGAGTTCCATAGTCTCACTGCTCTTACCGTAAATAATCCTCTTCTATGTTTGTGTACAAACCTTCTTTCCTCCAGACGCAGAGGATGTCCCCTCATCACAGTCACAGTCCTTGGGGATAAAGAGATCATGGGAGAGATCTCTGTACTGACCTCTGATATATTTATACATAGTTATTAGATCTCCCCTCAGTCGTCTTTTTTCTAAAGTGAATAACCCTAATTTTGATAATCTTTCTGGGTACTGTAGTCCACCCATTCCAGTTATTACTTTAGTTGCCCTCCTCTGAACCCTCTCCAGCTCTGCTATGTCTGCCTTGTTCACAGGAGCCCAGAACTGTACACAGTACTCCATGTGTGGTCTGACTAGTGATTTGTAAAGTGGCAGGACTATGTTCTCATCACGGGCATCTATGCCTCTTTTGATGCAGCCCATTATCTTATTGGCCTTGGCAGCAGCTGTCTGACACTGGTTTCTGCAGCTTAGATTTCTGTTCACTAAAATTCCTAGGTCCTTTTCTATGTCAGAGTTACCCAATATTTTACCATTTAGTATGTACTGGTGACTTGCATTATTCCTTCCCATATGCATAACTTTACATTTATTTTTTAAATGTGTGATTTCAGTTTACACCTATGACTCAATTCTGTAGAAAGCAATATTGATGATGTTTTCATGATGACTTTTTATGTACACCATAAAAAAGCTATGACCTTCCACTCATTTTAAGATCTGTGTTGGTCTCCAAATCAATAAGAGTCATTAGCTTCTTACTACTCGTGATATAGCTTTCTTACTTTTTAAAAACGTTCAGCTTTGGAATTTTTTTTATTCTTTCAATACATAGAAAATGAAAAATGTAGCAAGATGATCATTGTAAAGGTCATTGGCATGAGAAAATAAAACCACACCACACCAAAAAATCTAAGGTTTTTAGAGCTGGGCACTTGTCACTACTACCCCCACCTTTTAGAGCAGGGGTAAGCAACCTCAGGCACTCCAACTGTTGTGAAACTATAACTCTCAGCATGCACACTTGCTATTCTGTTCTCAGAACTTCCATAGAAGAGAATAGAGTATACTGGGAGTTGTCGTTTCACAAAAGCTAGAGTGCCAGAGGTTGCTGAACCCTGTTGTAGAGCATGTCCGCACCAATGACTGCAGCTTACATGGAACATTATGAGCTCTGGCGCAAAGAGTAGAGGTGGAATGGAGGGCATACGCAAAGTATTTAGTGGTAAATTTTATGTAGATGTCAAGACCCATACAATCTGGTTGCAAGAAATCATTTCATTTTACTCTTATATGAATTTGTGCAAAATTATGGATTCTTTTCTTGTCTGGGAGAAAAAGTGAGAAATGCAAGAGAAAGGATTACGTCAGCCTCTCTGAAATAGTAAAATCTATCATTACAATCTGACAATAAAAATCATATTTGTTATAGGTTGCTATGGCAACGCTTATGTGTAAATCATTGCAGAATGCAGATAGACCACTAACGTCCAGACATTAAAGAAGCAGGGAAACGCAAACCTTATTTCTTTCCTACCATAACCTCTTTTAACATGAGGAAATGATACATGACTTTTTAAATGGTTCATATATAAGTACTGGTTCGGATTGTATAGATCTCCTTTGGGTACTCCTTAAAAAAATTAATCCCGATAGGTTAAAGGTTCTTATGAAGACAATCCTTCTCTAAAGACGGGCCCAGATCCTGAAAAGAATGGAGGCGAGGTTCATTTGATGTAGTGTTACACATTTGCTATTGAAATGAATGGTTGAGCATTGGTTAGTGCATGGGACCAACTTTACACTGTCTATATGTTCTGGTTGTGGATGGACAGGGGTTGTTTCCATGAGATATCTTTAAGGGCCCTTACACAAATGAACTTTGTAGACAGATACATGTACCTCTTATTTGTCCAGCTGTGGTTCTTGCTGCATTTTTGGAGGATTTTTTTTTTTTTTTGCAAACAGTGTCTTTGTCCACTGGTATTTTGTTACTGGTCTTTGCCCACTGGTTGTTTGTTGGTGTTTTGCCCTTAAAATGCATGAAAAAAATGGAAAGAGCTACAACATGCTGGATTATTGAAAAGTAACCAGAAAGACGAAAAGGCCAGCTTATGAACAAAAACATAAGGTGGGAAAGAAAGAAAAGAAAGAAAGAAAGGGAAAGAAAAGGGAAAGGAAAGGGTCCTGCATTTTCCATGTCTATTCAGTTAACATCTGGTGTTTTTTTGACTGTAAAAAATGCTTGTGTAGAAAAACGCTACTAAAAACCTAAAGGTGCAGAAAAACACCAGCAAAAACCTATGTGTGAAAGCACCCACTTCTAATTTGCAGTTAAATAATATATCTCTTAACCCTTTCATGACCGGACCTATAAAAGGCCTGAATGTCCAGGCAACTTTTTGTGATTTGGGCACATGGTGGCTTAGTGACCCTAATTTTTTTTTTCGTTTGAATACGAAAATAATTTTTGCAATTTTTTTTACTTGACACTTAGGACTTATTATTAGAATGTTTTTTTAAAGATATTTTATATTTTTTTAGGTTTAATTTAGACAAAAACCGCTAATTCTTATTAAAAAAAAGGATTTTTTTTAAATTATAGATTTTTTTTTAAATATTAAAACTGACGCACAAATTAATTATTGCAATGGGTTCCCTATGTGATGACGATCATTTTGATATATAGCATGTATAGATTTTATTTGACGGGGCGACTATGGTGACTGTTTCATTGGCGACTGCGTGTTTAATTTTTTTTTTTTTACACTTTTTTTGTTTGTTTTTTATTTATTTTTTTACTTATATATTAATTTATTTTTGACAACTAATATGTCCCCCAGGAGGTCATTAAAAGACCTCTGGAGGACTGACTTTTTTTTTTTTCTTTTTTTTAACACTTTTTTTTCCCACTGTTTCCACTGTAACTGGGGCATCCACAGGAGCCCCAGTTACAGGGGAAAACAGCCCCCTGGGGGCTCATTACACACAGGCAGAGCTGATCAGGGTCTCCTTAGACCCTGCAGCACTGCTCTGGCCCCGAGACACCCGGCGGTCACGTGACCGCCGGGACTAACACAGGAAGCGGCGCTGCCGCTTCATTCCTGCTGCGCCGGCTGAGCAGGTAAGTCTCTCCTCCGGCTTAGGAAAAGACAGAAGCGGTAATAAACCGCTCCTGTCTTCTCCTCAGGGTCCCCGCTCTGTCTGTGAGCCGGGACCCGACCTGCTCCTGCTAGATTGCAGGAGCAGGAGCTTTAATCCCAGCGCTGATCAGCGCTGGGATTAAAGGGCCGCCTGCACGTCTATATACGTGCTATCTGCACGGGGCATGTGCAGATAGGACGTATATAGCCGTATGGTGGTCGTGAAGGGGTTAATAATGAGTTTCTGTCTGTCTGTCTGTTCTCTATGCGCGACCAAACTACTGGACCGATTTTCACCAAATTCGGCACACAGGTACATCAGGTGTCCGGGAAGGTTTTAGACCAGGTCTCATCTCTCTAGGACATACCGTTCCTGAGATATTCCCAAAATATGATCTCCATTAGCCAACATTACAACTGGGAACTTTGGTTTTAAACTCCAACTGCCATTCTCTGCAAAGACACACACAGGGAGGGCAGGTTTCCATAACAACCAGGTAATTATCAGCAGCTGAGGATCTCATCCATTTCTATTTACTGACACTGTTAAAGGTATTCTGTTTACCATAAATATAACTTATGTTTTTTTCTATTACTACAGTTCAGTAGTAATAAAAGATGTTTTCCTCCACTGCTGTCTATTGCGTGGGCTCATAAATAAGCATGGTATTGACCTTTAATTCAGGCCACCCTAAAAGAAGTACTTAAAACCCCCGCCCCAGGTCTCACTAAGCCACACCCCCAACTCTGTCAGGCCACACCCCCTTTCACTCCGCAGCCAACAGAGATTGAAAAAATAAAGGTACAAATCAACTTCTGTCAGCTGCAGGGATGGGTGGGAGGTTGACTTTCTTTCTGCAACAACACACACAAACATTAAATAAAATAGATTAAATCCACCCATGCGAAGCGTCTTGCTAATCCACGCTCCCGACTCTGTCAGGTCACGCCCCTCCCATTCCGCAGCCAATGAGAATTGAAAAAATGAAGGTAAAAATAAACTTCTGTTTGCTGCAGGGGTGGGAGGGTGAATTTCTCTCTGCAACGACACACAAAAATTTTAGATGAAATAGACTTATTATAGACTACAACCGTTTGAAGCCTTTTACTAAGCCACGCCCCATCTCTGTCAGGCCACGCCCCCTCTCACTCCGCAGCCATTCTGCAACGACACACAGAAACATTAAATGAAATAGATTAAATGCACCTATGCGAAGTGCTTTGCTAAGCCACGCCCCGACTCTGTAAGGCCACGCCCCCTCCCACTCCGCAGCCAACATCTGATTGAAAAAATAAAGGTAAAAATCAACTTCTGTCAGCTGCAGGATGGGTGGGAGGTTGACTTTCTTTCTGCAACGACACACAGAAACATTAAATGAAATAGATTAAATACACCCATGTGAAGCGTCTTGCTAATCCACGCCCCCGACTCTGTCAGGTTACGCCCCCTCCCACTCCGCAGCCAACGGGGATTGAAAAAATAAAGGTAAAAATAAACTTCTGTTTGCTGCAGGGGGTGGGAGGGTGGAATTTCTCTCTGCAACGACAGACAAAAATTTTAGATAAAATAGACTAATTATAGACTACAACTGTTCGAATCGTCTTGCTAAGTCACGCCCCCAACTCTGTCAGACCACGCCCCCTCCCACTCTGCAGCCATTCTGCAACGACACACAGAAACATTAAATGAAATAGATTAAATCACCTATGCGAAGCGCTTTGCTAAGCCACACCCCCAACTCTGTCAGGTCATGCCCCCTCCCACTCCGCAGCCAACAGGGATTGAAAGAATGAAGGGAAAAATAAACTTCTGTCAGCTGCAGGGGTGGGAGGGTGAATTTCTCTCTGCAATGACACACAAAATTTTGGATGAAATAGACTAATTTCAGACTACAACCGTTCGAAGCATCTTGATAATCCACACCCCCAACTCTGCCAGGCCACGCCCCCTCCCACTCCGCAGGCAACGGGGATTGAAAAAAATCAGCTGCAGGGGTGGGAGGGTGAATTTCTCTCTGCAACGACACACAAAAATCGTAGATGGAATTGACTAATTTTAGACTACGACCGTTCAGTACTAATAAAAGATGTTTTTTTCCACTGCTACCCATTGCAGGTCCCCATAAATTACCATGTCATCAACCTGTAATTCATGCCACTCTGACCCCCGCCCCAGATCTTGCGAAACCACGCTCCGACTCTGTCAGGCCACGCCCCCTCCCACTCCGCAGCCAATGGGGATTGAAAAAATGAAGGTAAAAATCAACTTCTGTCAGCTGCAGGGGTGGGAGGGAGGTTGGATTTCTTTCTGCAACAACATACAGAAACATTAAATGAAATAGATTAAATATACCCGTGCAAAGCAATGTTTTCTTCCACTGTTACCCATGGCGTGTCCTCATAAATTACCATGGCATCGACCTGTAATTCTGGCCACCATCAAAAGAAGGACTTAAAACCCCGCCCCAGGTCTTGCAACGTCACGCCCCCGACTCAGTCAGGCCATGACCCCTCCCACTCCGCAGCCAATGGAGATTGAACAATTGAAGGTAAAAATCAACATCTGTCAGCTGCAGGGATGGGAGGGAGGATGACTTTCTCTCTGCAACGACACACAGAAACATTAAATGAAATAGATTAAATATACCCGCGCAAAGCAATGTTTTTTTTCACTGCTACCCATTGTGTTTCCTCAAATTACCATGGCATTAACCTATAATTCAGGCCGCCCTGAAATGAAGGACTTAACCCCCCCCCCCCCCCCCCCCCCCCCCCCGTGTTCCATTAAACCACACCCCCTCCCACTCCGCAGCCAATAGGGATTGAAAAAATGAAGGTAAAAATCAATTTCTGTCAGCTGCATTGACTTTCTCTCTGCAACGACACACAGAAACATTAAATAAATAGATGAAATATACCCAGGCGAAGCCGGGTCTTTCTGCTAGTATGTTATAGGATATAGGACTCCATAATTATGAGGTGTAACAAAGCACATATAATCAAATCATAATAGCACAAAACATATTCAGCTCCAACATATTTATAATTCTAAGGCTTATTGACAAAGAAACTGCAAGAAGAAAGGTTCAGAGGAATGTAACAGAATGAACATACTGTAATATGCACCTTATTATGCAAACCTTTTCAGCCACAACAATGCGCATGGTCTGCTGTGGATGCTTGCTGACTTTTATTTCATCAGCCATATGAACTCAAAGCTTACATCTGGAGCTTGAAAATGGGTTGGAAAGTCTATACTTATTTTCTGTGCACTGTGTTGCAGTCCGCTGGCATGGATACTAGCAGTATAAATGGCTAATAATAAGAAAATACCTTGCTCTCATTGCTGTATGTGACAGTCATTGAATATGAGAAACATTGAAATAGCATTGTAACATTCACACAATGGTCCTTTTCACGTTGTGTCATTTAATCAGGAGATGTGGAGAAATGACTGGAAAAATGAATGAAAAGCACAGTAAGAGTTTTTAATGGGCAAAGTCTAAAATGCTGCCTTGAGATATCACGCACGCATTGTGGTCATAGTTGCAGACTCCAAGGTCTGGACATGAAAATTTGAAATAAGGATTTAATAAGTTATAATTAAAGGGAATTTGTCAGCTCCAAAACACCCCCTGAACTACAGTAAGCGGTGTATAGTGTAAGTGATGCTGAGTCCAGTTATGTCATTTTTATCTTCATACTCACTTGCATTCCGATACTGTACCCCTACAAACCAGCAGTAAAAGGCATTGGGAGGACTGCTCTTTGAGTCCTCTCAAGTATGTGAATGAGCTCAGGAGTCCTCTCAATGCATTTTACTGCTACAGTCATGGCCAAAAGTTTTGAGAATGACACAAATATTATATTTTCACATGATCTGCTGCCCTCTGGTTTTTATGTGTGTTTGTCAGATGTTTTTATCACATACAGAAATATAATTGCAATCATATTATGAGTAACAAAAGCTTATATTGACAGTTAGAATGAGTTAATGCAGCAAGTCAATATTTGCAGTGTTGACCCTTCTTCTTCAGGACCTCTGCAATTCACCCTGGCATGCTCTCTATCAACTTCTGGACCAAATCCTGACTGATAGCAGTCCATTCTTGCACAATCAATGCTTGCATTTTGTCAGAATTTGTAGGTTTTTGTTTGTCCACCCGTCTCTTGATGATTGACCACAAGTTCTCAATGGGATTAAGATCTGGGGAGTTTCCAGGCCATGGACCCAAAATCTCTATGTTTTGTTCCCTGAGCCATTTAGTTATCATCTTTGCTTTATGGCAAGGTGCTCCATCATGCTGGAAAAGGCATTGTTGATTGCCAAACTGCTCTTGGACGTTTGGGAGAAGTTGCTCTCGGAGGACATTCTGGTACCATTCTTTATTCATGGCTGTGTTTTTAGGCAAGACTGTGAGAGAGCCGATTCCCTTGGCTGAGAAGCAACCCCACACATGAATGGTTTCAGGATGCTTTACAGTTGGCATGAGACAAGACTGGTGGTAGCGCTCACCTCGTCTTCTCCGAATAAGCTGTTTTCCAGATGTCCCAAACAATCGAAAAGGGGATTCATCAGAGAAAATGACTTTACCCCAGTCCTCAGCAGTCCACTCCCTGTACCTTTTGCAGAATATCAGTCTGTCCCTGATGTTTTTTCTGGAGAGAAGTGGCTTCTTTGCTGCCCTCCTTGAGACCAGGCCTTGCTCCAAGAGTCTCCGCCTCACAGTGCGTGCAGATGTACTCACACCTGCCTGCTGCCATTCCTGAGCAAGCTCTGCACTGCTGGTAGCCCGATCCCGCAGCTTAACACTTTTAAGAGACGGTCCTGGCGCTTGCTGGTCTTTCTTGGGCGCCCTGGAGCCTTTTTGGCAACAATGGAACCTCTCTCCTTGAAGTTCTTGATGATGCGATAGATTGTTGACTGAGGTGCAATCTTTCTACCTGCGATACTCTTCCCTGTTAGGCAATTTTTGTGCAGTGCAATGATGACTACACGTGTTTCTTTAGAGATAACCATGGTTAACAGAAGAGAAACAATGATGCCAAGCACCAGCCTCCTTTTAAAGTGTCCAGTGGTGTCATTCTTACTTAATCATGACAGATTGATCTCCAGCCCTGTCCTCATCAACACCCACACCTGTGTTAATGGAGCAATCACTGAAACGATGTTAGCTGGTCCTTTTAAGGCAGGGCTGCAATGATGTTGAAATGTGTTTTGGGGGATAAAGTTCATTTTCTAGGCAAATATTGACTTTGCAAGTAATTGCTGTTAAGCTGATCAGTCTTTATAACATTCTGGAGTATAAGCAAATTGCCATTATAAAAACTGAAGCAGTAGACTTTGTAAAAATTAATATTTGTATCATTCTCAAAACTTTTGGCCATGACTGTAGTTTGTCAGAATGCAAGTGAGTATGACTAGATAGATTAGATATTATTATATAGATATTAGAGATTAGATTATAGATTACACTAGCTGAAGGACCTGGCTTCGCCCGGGTATATTTAATTTATTTCTTTTACTGTTTGTGTGTGTGTGTCGTTAAAAGATATCGAGAGTGCCCTCTACAGTGCCTGCCCCTTTAACAGTGACCTCTACAGCGGCCCGCCCCTTTAACAGTGAACTCTACAGCGGCCCGCCCCTTTAACAGTGACCTCTACAGCGGCCCGCCCCTTTAACAGTGACCTCTACAGCAGCCCGCCCCTTTAACAGTGACCTCTACAGCTGCCCGCCCCTTTAACAGTGACCTCTACAGCTGCCCGCCCCTTAAACAGTGACCTCTACAGCAGCCCGCCCCTTAAACAGTGACCTCTACAGCAGCCCGCCCCTTAAACAGTGAGCTCTACAGCAGCCCGCCCCTTTAACAGTGATCTCTACAGCAGCCCGCCCCTTCAACAGTGATCTCTACAGCAGCCTGCCACTTTAACAGTGACCTCTACAGCTGCCCACCCCTTTAACAGTGACCTCTACAGAAGCCCGCCCCTTTAACTGTGACCTCCACAGCAGCTAGAGTGGCCACTGTCTTTACCCCAGAAAGCCAGACCTCACCGGCCATTCCCCCAAGCGTGAAACAGCGCCCCCAGTTCCCATGAAGACACATCACTAAACATGAGGCCACGCCCCCCCCCGGCTCCGTAAAGACATGGAGGAGAAGCTATAGCAACTCTATGCCTCATCAATAATATCACTGGGCAACTGCAAAACACAAACAAACCACCCCAAAACCTCACCCACTAGGAGTGAGGAATAATATATGCCCACACTTAAATGTAAAAATATACAAAGTTTATTCACATCATAAATAACAACATATGTAAAAATACAATAGCTATAGGGAATAGCAAAAACATGGGTAGTAGTAACCCTTTTCTAAAATGTGGAAACCAAGGTCCGCAACCTCAGTCAATCAGTACGGCCTAATCCATATACCACCTGTATATACACAGTGTCTGTTGGTTCACATTAACCATAAATCCATAATACAAGGGGCAAATAATGTGCCCGAATAAACATATCTAACACTGACACGGTGAATACCTAGTAGTACTATATCATCATGAGGCAATGCTTACCCATAATGAGCCGAACCCTGATGACTGAGGAACGCAGGACCACACAGAAACCTCGACGCGCGTTTCGCCTCTCCCAGCTTCGTCAGGAGGAGAAGCTGTCTGAGTGTGAGCTACTGAAAGGGTGGACATCCCTGTGTCTGTCCAGGCACTGCGTCGGATCGAGAACAGGTAGCTAGAAAACTGGATTGTCCAGCCTAAAGCCGGACATCTGGCCACCCTAACATCAGCCTGCCCCTAGGGTGGCCAGAGGTCTTGTTTTAGGCTGCACGGTCTGGCTTTCAGACTCCCTGTCCTCTGTCATGCGCAGGGCCTGGATGGACACAGCAGCAGCACTCTCAGCAGCAGCACTGTGCAGTCTGAGCAATGAGCTGCAGGGAGAAAGTCACCCTCCCCCCACCCCTGCAGCTGACAGAAGGTGATTTTTACCAATATTTTTAATCCCGGTCAAATGCAGGATGGAAGGGGCGTGGCCTGACTGAGTCAGGGGCGTGACTTTGTGGGATCTGGGGGTGGTGCTTTTAAGTCCTTCTTTTGATGGTGGCCGGAATTACAGGTTGATGCCTGATTTAGAAGGAAGGTGGGTAGCAGTGGAAGAAAACATCTTTTATTACTACTGAACAGTAAATATGTAAAATTTACATTATATGAGGTAATGATTGATGATGAGTTAGCCTAAAACATAAGTTATAGTTATGGTAACCGGGAATACCCATTTACCATTGTCATCCACAGTGCTCTGCCTCTTTAATGCAGACCTAAAGCAGTGAACTGGCTAGGTTGTCATAGAAACCTGATGTGTGCCTGTGAGCTTCTATTGGCTGATAAGGGTCATGTGACCAGGCTACTATTGGCTAATGCATTTTTTGGGAATATCTCAGGAACGGTACGTCCTGGAGAGTTGAAAACTGTTCTAAAACCTTCCCGGACACCTGATGTACATGTTTGCCAAATTTTGTGATTGTAGCTGCAGCGGTGCGGATTCCTTTAGTGGACATACACACACACACACACACACTCAGCTTTATATATTAGATAACCAGACTCTGCATCACTTACACAATAAACAGCTTACACTAGTTTTGGGGGGGGGGGGTGTTTTGGACATGACAGATCCCCTTTAATAAGATTCCCCTTAAGATCCCCTTAATAATCAGATCCTTATGCAAGTGTCATTCGCTTCACCTGTAAGTGGTTTTAACCCTTAGACTCCCAGCACCGTACATGTACGGCGCAAAAATCACTGCCGCAAGTACCAGTGCCGTACATGTACGGCACTCTGATAGGGCGGGCGCAGGACTGCGCTGCTGTGACGGGGACCCGATGGCTCGGATAGCAGCCCGATGGCTTCCTTAGGCATCGTGGCTGCTATCCCTCCGTGCCTGTGCGATCCAGCCCCCTGGATCGCACAGGAAGCAGGCTGTAAGTGTATTACACTGAGTAATACACTTACAGCCAATGCATTACAATACAAAAGTATTGTGATGCATTGTAAAGGGGATCAGACCCCCAAAAGTTAAATAAAGTGGAAAAAAAAGTTAAAAAATAAAGTTTCCTAAAAAAAAAAAATAATAAAAGTTTCAAGTAAAAAAAAAAAGCCATTTTCCAAAAAAAAGTTAAAAAAAATTGTAAAAAAAAGGTAAAAAAAAAGAAAGATAAACATATTATTTATTGCCGCGTCCGTATCGACCGGCTCTATAAGAATATAACGTCATCCACCCCGCCAAGTGAACGCAGTAAAAAAAAAAAAAAAAAAAAAGTGCCAAAACAGACTTTTTTGGTCACCTTCTCTTACAAAAAGTGTAATAGCAGGCGATCAAAAAGGCGTATTTGTCCCAAAATGGTACCAATGAAACCGTCATCTTGTCCCGCAAAAATGATACCCTACCTGAGACAATCGCCCAAAAAATAAAAAAAATATGGCTCTCTGAAAATGGCAACACAAAAAAAGATTTTATTCTGTTCAAAAATAAATCTAATATGTAAAACTTTCCAAAAATAAAAAAGTTACACATATTGGGTACACCGCGTCCGTAAAAACCTGCTCTATAAAAATATTACATGATATGGCCCCCCAGGCGAATGCTGTAAAGAATAAAAAATAAAAACTATTCCAAAACAACCATTTTTTTCCCTCTTGCCTCACAAAAAGTGTAATAGCAGGCGATCAAAAAGGCGTATTTATCCCAAAATGGTACCAATCAAACCATCATCTTGTCCTGCAAAAATGATACCCTACCTGAGACAATCGCCTGAAAAATGAAAAAAATATGGCTCTCTGAAAATGGCAACAAAAAAAAAAAGATTTTATTCAGTTCAAAAATAAATCTAACGTGTAAAACTTTCCAAAAATAAAAAAGTTACACATATTGGGTACCGCCGCATCCGTAACAACCTGCTCTATAAAAATATTACATGAGATGGCCCCCCCCATTTAAAAACTATGCCATAACAGCCATTTTTTTCACCTTGCCTCACAAAAAGTGTAATACCACACGATCAAAAAGGCGTATGTACCTAAAATGGTACCAATCAAACCGTCATCTCGTCCCGCAAAAAATGAGCCCCCACATAAGACAATAACTCAAAAAAATAAAAATCAATGGCTCCTGCAAACCAATCCATCAAAATCTGTGTTGGAAAATCCATATGGCGCTCCTTCTGAGTCCTGCCATGTGCCCCCACAGCAGTTTACCACCACATATGGGGTGTTGCCGTATTCAGGAGAAAATGGGGAACAAATTTTGGGGAGCTTTTCTCCTGTTACCCCTTGTGAAAATGAAAAATTTGGGGCTAAAGCAACATTTTATTGGAAGAAATGAAACTTTTCATTTTCACAGCCAAGTGTTTCCAAATTCCATAAAACGCTTAGGGGGTCAAAGTGGCCAGTACCCCCCTTAATATATTCTTTAAAGGGTGTAGTTTCCAAAATGGGGTCACTTTTTGAGGGTTTCCACTGTAGGGGTACGTCAGGGTCTCTCAATTACAAAATGGTGCCTAAAAACCATTCTAGCAAAATCTGCCTCCAAAATCCGTATGGCGCTCTTTTCCTTCTGACCACTGCCACAAACTCATAGAGATGTTTACCACCACATATGGGGTATTTCTGTAAACTGCAGAATCAGAGTAATGTATATTGAGGTTTAGTTTGCTATTAACCCTTGCTGTTTTGCAAGAAAAAAATTATTAACATGAATAATGTACCAAAAAAGTGAAATTTTGAAATTTCACCTCCATTTTCCATTAATTCTTGTGGAACACCTCAAGGGTTAACAAAGTTTGTAACAGCAGTTTTTTATAATTTGAGGGGTGTAGTTTCTAAAATGGGGTCATTTATGGGTGGTTTCCATTACATAAGCCACTCAAAATCACTTTATATTTGAATTGGTGCTTAAAAAAATGGTTTTGGAAATTTTGTTGAAAATTTGAAAAATGGCTTCTAAACTTCTAAGCCCTCTAACGTCCCAAAAAAGTAAAATGACATTTATAAAATGATGCCAACATAAAGTATACATATGGGGAATATAAAATAATAACTATTTTTGGAGGTATTACTATGTATTTTGAAAGTGGAGAAATTGACATTTTTAAATTTGGTAATTTTTCCAAATTATTGCTAAATTTGGTATTTTTTCATAAATAAAAATGAAATATTTTGCCACAAATTTACTACTATCGTGAAGCACAATATGTGACGAGAAAACAATCTTAGAATGGCCTGGATAAGTAAAAGCATTCCAAAGTTATTACCACATAAAGTGACACATGTCAGATTTGCAAAAAACGGCCTGGGATTTGAGGTGAAAAGTGGCCCGGTACTGAAAGGGTTAAAGGTAGAGATGAGCGAGCACTAAAATGCTCGGGTGCTCGTTATTCGAGTCGAACTTTTCCCGATACTCGGGTGCTCGTTTCGAATAACGAACCCCATTGAAGTCAATGGGAGACTCGAGCATTTTTGTGGGGGACCAAGGCTCTGCCTAGGCAAAGGCTGGGTGAAAACCTGGAAACCTCAGAAAATGATGGAAACACCACGGAAATGGACAGGAAACAGCAGGGGCAGCATGCATGGATGCCTCTGAGGCTGCCTAATCCCACCATTACCCCAAATTCTCAGGCAACAGCCTGGTGGTTACCCTCATGGCAATTGTGCTCACCCAGACCAAGAAAGGCGAGGCAAATACCCATCACATGTTAGGGAAGCACCCAACTAGGTGCAACGAAGGTCCATCACCGCCTGCAGGTGACACCACTGCTCATGCTGGCACTGCAGCTGAAATCAAGTTTAGTATCTGATCTTATCAGTTGCTGTGCCTGCTGGTGGTATAGTGTTGAGCATAGCTACTTCCCAAGCAGTTGATCTGGGTTCGATTCCCATCTATCGCAGGAGGCAATTCAGAATCAGTACAATATCTAATACGTCCCCTATCCGGGTAAATTGTTTGTAGAGAGGGCCTGTAGGTGGGGGGAAGGAGGTTTTGCTGGAAGAGCCAGAGGAGTGCCCCCTGGGCTAGCGTGTGTGGTGGTGACAACAGCCGGAATGGATTTGGAAAAACTGTTGCTTTAACCCGTATGGTATCGATTCTTCTCAGTTTAATACCGTATACGTCCCCTATCTTGGGACCCTATATTTAATGGATTTTTAGAACACGGAAAACGGAAAAAGAGCTTGCTCTGGCCAGGGGAGTGTCCATGCTCTGCATATCACAGGTCATGAGGCAGATAAAAGAAGAACAAAAACAAACATGAGTACAACTTCTAATACGTCCCCTATCCGGCTAAATTGTTTGTAGAGTGGGCCTGTAGGTGGGGGGGGGGCAGGCTGGGGCAAGGAGGTTTCGCTGGAAGAGCCAGAGGAGTGCCCCCTGGGCTAGCGTGTGTGGTGGTGACAACAGCCGGAATGCATTTGGAAATATTCTAGCATCAGCCGGTGCAGTATCGATTCTTCTCAGTTTAATACCGTATACGTCCCCTATCTTGGGACCCTATATTTAATGGATATTTCGAACACGGAAAATGGAAAAAGAGCTTGCTCTGGCCAGGGGAGTGTCTTTCCCACTGCAGCTAAGGGGACGTGTCCATGCTCTGCCTATCACAGGTCATGAGGCAGATAAAAGAAGAACAAAAAAAAAATCAGTACAACATCTAATACGTCCCCTATCCGGCTAAATTGTTTGTAGAGTGGGCCTGTAGGTGGGGGGGGGGGGTCAGGCTGGGGGGAAGGAGGTTTTGCTGGAAGAGCCAGAGGAGTGCCCCCTGGGCTAGCGTGTGTGGTGGTGACAACAGCCAGAATGGATTTTTGAAAACTGTTGCATCAACCGGTACAGTCGTAAATTATGAACTTGATCAAGTGTAGCATGTGTTCTCTGTATTCTTCTCCGTTTAATACCGTATATGGCAGCTATCCGGAAAAATAGTTTGGAGAGAGAGAAAGATAGGAAAAAGACGTCAATTGTTTGGAGAGTGGGCCTGTAGGTGGGGGGGCAGGGTGGGGCAAGGAGGTTTCGCTGGAAGAGCCAGAGGAGAGCCCCCTGGGCTAGCGTGTGTGGTGGTGACAACAGCCGGATGGAGTTAGAATGACGACGCAGGACCCCAACTTAAAAATTTAGCATCAACCGGTACAGTCGTAAATTATGAGATTGATCAAGTGTGGCATGACTTTTTAGATGGAGATTGCATGTGGTCACGTACTCCCTGGAACCCCATAGTCACCCCTTCTCTGATGTGCTAGCCCAGAACATTCTCTGCCCCAATTCGCAAGACCTTTTGCTGTTTCCTTGTGCTGACAGTGTGGATTTACCAGTGTTGTCTGAGGAGGTGGTGGACAATGGCGAGACACAAGTGTCGGGGGGTGAGGTAGTTGTATGGGAAGCAAGTTACAGTGGGGACTCCTTGGGGGGGACTTTCTCATGATGGGACAGATTCAACTTGGGTGGATCAGGCACAGGAACAGATGAATTTTTTTGGGGGTTTAGTTAACTTTTATTTAGCAAAAATAACCACAGAGATATTTATTCGTTATCTTCTCTGCGCAGTCTGGCTTTGGGGTTCCTCACTTTGATGGCGAGCTGTGCCGCTCTCTCCACAATGGTCTGTGTGTTCTTAGATGGAGACTTCGTCGGCGATTTCAGTACAGAAGGACTTGTTGCTCATCCACAGAACCTCGTCCTCCTTGACATTGTGGACAAGGAATTTGCGGGTGGACCAGGAATTTGCGGAACCCTGTGAGCAGCATGTGTTTGGTCTTCTACTTGCTACCGTATCCAATGTTTGGCAATATAGATTCGCAAGTAATATTATTTTTCACACCTATCCCAAAAATAAAAATGTATGCAGTATGCGCAAATAAAACTTGGAACTGGAATTGGAGAGAGGGCCTGTAGGTGGACCTCCGGAAAAATTGTTTGAATAGAGGGCCTGTAGGGGGCCCTCCTGAAAAATTGTTTGAAGAGAGGGCCTGTAGGTGGAACTCTGGAAAAATTGTTTGAATAGAGGGCCTGTAGGTGGACCTCTGGAAAAATTGTTTGAATAGAGGGCCTGTAGGGGGCCCTCCTGAAAAATTGTTTAAAGAGAGGGCCTGTAGGGGGCCCTCCTGAAAAATTGTGCTAAAAGAGTGCCAGTTGGACCTCTAAAAAATGGCGTTTTTTGGGTCAGCGTTAGGCAAAGACGATATGGAGGAGGAGTAGAGAAGAGGAGTAGAGAAGAGGAATCGGATACATAAGTTATTTAAATCTTTAGCTGCTTTCCCCCGGAGGAGATTTGAATTCCGGTGAAATCCAGGCTTTGTTCATTTTAATAAGCGTCAGCCTGTCAGTGCTGTCAGTTGACAGGCGTGTACACTTATCGGTGATGACGCCACCAGCTGCACTGAATACCCGCTCTGACAGCACGCTAGCGGCAGGGCAGGCCAGCACCTCCAAGGCGTACAGCGCCAGTTCAGGCCACGTGTCCAGCTTTGAAACCCAGTAGTTGTATGGAGCAGAGTGATCGCTACGGACGTTGGTATGGTCAGCTAGGTACTCCCTCACCATCTTTCTGTACAGCTCCCCCCTACTCTGCCTAGACTGGGGACAGGTGACAGTGTCTTGCTGGGGTGCCATAAAAGTGGCAAAGGCTTTGGAGAGCGTTCCCCTGCCAGTGCTGGACAAGCTGCCTGCTCGCCTCCTCTCCCCTGCTACTTGGCCCACAGAACCATGCCCTCTGCCGCTAGCGGCGTCAGATGGGAAGAATTGTTTCAGCTTGTGCACCAGGGCCTGTTAAAACCTATTCACTCTCATACTCCTTTCCTCTGCAGGGATGAGAGTGGAAAGGTTCTGCTTGTACCGTGGGTCCAGGAGAGTGAACACCCAGTAATCGGTGTTTGAAAAAATTCTTCTAACGCGAGGGTCACGGGATAGGCAGCCTAACATGAAGTCTGCCATGTGCGCCAGAGTCCCAACACGCAAGAATTCCCTCTCCTCACTGACCTGACTCTCCATTTCCTCCTCCTCCTCCTCCTCCTCCAAGTCCTCCTCTTCAGCCCATACACGCTCAAGAGTTAAGGACTGAGCACTGGTACCCTCTACTGTCTCGCCGACATTCTCCTCCTCTTCCTCCTCATCCTCATCCCCCTCCTCCGATACGCGCTGAGAAACAGACCGGAGGGTGCTCTGGCTATCAAGCGACGTATCTTCCTCCACTGTCTCTTGTGACAAGCGCAAAGCATCCGACTTGATGCTGAGCAGTGAGTTTTTCAGCAGGCAAAGCAGCGGGATGGTGAGGCTGATAATGGCGGCATCGCCGCTAACCATCTGTGTTGACTCCTCAAAGTTGCTCAACACCTGGCAGATATCAGACATCCACGTCCACTCCTCATTGTAGACTTGAGGAATCTGAGAGACCTGACTACCAGTTCTGGTGGAAGATGACATCTGGCAGTCTACAATCGCTCTGCGCTGCTGGTAAACTCTGGATAACATGTTTAATGTGGAATTCCATCTCGTGGGCACGTCGCACAACAGTCGGTGAGCGGGCAGTTGTAGGCAGCGCTGCGCTGCCCTGAGAGTGGCAGCATCTGTGGTCGACTTGCGGAAATGCGCACAGATGCGGCGCACCTTGGTGAGCAAATCAGACAGATTGGGGTATGTCTTGAGGAACCATTGAACAATTAGGTTGAACACGTGGGCCAGGCATGGCACATGTGTCAGTCTGCCGAGTTGCAGAGCTGCCACCAGGTTACGCCCGTTGTCACACACAACCATGCCTGGCTTGAGGTTCAGCGGTGCCAGCCACACATCGGTCTGCGCCGTGATGCCCTGTAACAGCTCTTGGGCAGTGTGCCTTTTGTCACCTAAGCTCAGCAGTTTGAGCACCGCCTGCTGGCGCTTACCCACGGCACTGCTGCTGCGCCTAGAGCTACCGACTGAAGGCACCGTGCCCATGGATGGTAATTCGGTGGAGGAGGAGGAGGGGTCGGAGGAGGAGGAGGCATAATACGTCTGAGAGACCGTGACCGAGGTAGGCCCCGCAATCCTCGGTGTGGGCAGTACATGAGCGGCCCCAGGGTCTGTCTCGGTCCCAGCCTCCACCAAGTTAACCCAATGTGCCGTCAGTGAGATATAGTGTCCCTGCCCGGCAGCACTTGTCCACGTGTCCGTGGTTAGGTGGACCTTATCACTAACTGCGTTGGTCAGGGCACGGATGATGTTCTGTGACACGTGCTGGTGTAGGGCTGGGACGGCACATCTGGAAAAATAGTGGCGGCTGGGGACGGAATACCGAGGGGCAGCCACCGCCATGAGATTTCGAAAAGCCTCGGTCTCTACCAGCCTATAGGGCAGCATCTCCAGGCTAAGCAATTTGGAGATGTGGACGTTGAGGGCTTGGGCATGTGGGTGGAACTGTATTTCCTCTGAACGCTGCGCTGGGACACGTTGGTGGACACTGTGGAGGATCGTGGAGGCGAAGGTGAGGTTTTCCGGCGGGAGGCGCTC
>ONZH01011104.1:0-13173 GCA_900303285.1 Rhinella marina
ACGTAACAATAATAAATAGAACTATTGATAACGTTAGCTAACAACAGCTACTCTCCTACTAAGCGTAGAAAACGGAGGCGGAGGTAGACAACAGTGTTTGGTTTTGAAATAGGGTTTTGGAGACTTCGGGTTCGCACAGCCCATGACATAACACAAGACATTTGGCTGTAAAATTATGGCCCGGCTGACAGCAACAGTGGGAAGACACTCAGACTATTCTGCCCTACAAGTCCTGATCTAATCACAAATTACACGTGGTCATACTGCTGTCCCCCGGCAGAGTGGCAAAATACTTCCACACACCCGACGTGCACCCTACACAGCTGGCCAGGCTTGTAGCCCTTGCACGCTTACACCCTGGTGCCGGCCCCACTATATTTGGGGTCTCGCTAGTTCCGAGGGAAGCACTAGCCCTGGGCCTAACTCGCCTCTGCCCACTGTTGCTGCCACTACCACCCTCCTCCTCTGAGATCAAATCCGCCTCCCAGGTCCTCCGGTCTAACACATCAGATTCATCATCAGACTCCTCCACAACACATTTTTCGGAATTCAAATTAGGCTGTTCCCCACCAACCGACAATTCCGGGCAGTCCAAACTCTGACTGCCCTCTAAGAAATCCTCAGGGAGGCTGTCCTCTATATCTGCCAGATTATAAGGTGGGCTTACGTGGCTTTTTTTTTTATAAATTGCAGAAGGGACACCACTAGGAGGGAGCACTGAAGCCCGAGAGGTAACAGAAAATGACGTGTTTTGCTTGAGTGGAATGGTGGAGCAGGACGAGTCTGACCCCTGGCTACATATGGATACTGTATCAGCAGATGACAGCAGATCATCTGGCTGAGACTGAGATGAGCGTGCCATCCACTCCACTATCTCATCTACTTTCTCCTCCACTACACGTTTGCACCTTGGTGAGTTAGCCTGGTGGAACAACGGCCAAGTATTGCGAATACTACTAGTAGATGCTCCGGGTACAGGTCCTTTGGCACTGCTGCCCTGTGCCACCTTCTCCTTTTTTCTTAGAGCTCAAAGTCTGGCTGGAACTGAACCCCTTTTGCTTATCCATTCTAGACATTTTTCAATTCACTCTGTGGCCCTGCAGCTGGTCTTTGTCCCAGTATCTCTCTGCCTCTCCCTATCTCTCCCTGTCTCTCTCTCCCTGCTTGATTAAATACTAGCCCTGAACTGGTCCTGCAATTGCCCTGCAGTATCCTTGATATGTGTAATATGAATTCCCAGAGCTATTATATCAAATTTTCACAAAACAGGTCTCAGAACTTCACACACAGTGCTTCTGCTCGTCTCAGCAGTCGCAGCAGAAGTGATGAGTCACTGGCTTACCGAGCCTGAGCCAATCAGAGCAAGCCATGCCCACTAGGTCAGGTGACCGCTTTATTCCCGGCCTTTTGCGCACGATAAACGAACTAACGGTAAAAGTTTTCTAATGAATTGAATTCGTATGCAACAGAGTATTCAGTAACTTATACGTAGCAATAGCATATAATTTATAGCACAAACCACGTAGCGAATGCGTACAAAGCTGAAGCGAATTACCTAATATTCGGATTCGCTTCGCAGCTAAAAATTGCCAAGATTCGATATGAATCAACGAATCGACAAATAAATTCGCTCATCTCTAGTTTTAATATGTAATGCCAGCATATGTATGTACAGTACAGAGCAAAAGTTTGGACACACCTTCTCATTCATAGAGTTTTCTGTATTTTCATGACTATGAAAATTGTTAGCCCTTACTTGTGCGGCCATGAAACCTGTAATATCGGTAAAAGTGCATTTTGTGAATCAACTGCTGGTCTATGGCAAGATTAGTCACAAGATTGTGCATGGTTTTTTCAATCAAGATGGCTGTGACTGCCTACCTGCAAGCAAATGGATTAGGTGAGTGTTTTTTTGTTTTTTATTACTGCCATTTCAGGAGAAACAAATTCATTACCACGAACTGCAGCAAATTCGGCTTCAAGGCAAATCCAATTATTCCTAAAATTTGGATCAAAGTCAATTTCGATTTGGTCAACAGTAATTGAAACTTTTTAAAACAGATGCAAAAAAAAAAAAAAACAGGAAAACTGGAGTAGCTTTTCTAGACAAAAGTGTTCAAACAACATGCACCATTAGATAAATATGGCATTAAATATGCCAACACAGACTCAAGCAAAACTGACTTCAAATATTCCCCTTATGATAAATTCCCCCCTATGTATGTGTAAATGCACTCCTCATAGGAGTTATAAAATACCCTACAATTACTGCATTTTTGTATTGATAATTTGAAACAATGTTCTGTTTCTTTCTCCTTGGCCTGAAAGCCCACATTTTTTTTATCTCAGATGCCACAATCAGCGATTAACACAGCATGGTAGGGGTTCAATGATGGGGGTGGTGCAATTACCATTACCCAGTCATTGCACCCTCTACTTACAAAGAAATGCACTTTTTGATTAAGTAATTCTTCACAAAGCAAATTTCTTTGTGAAATTTGGCGAAGCAGCAAAATTCAATTTTTGTAAACTTCTCTCATCTCTAATAGTTCAGTTTTGCTTTAGTTTTATAACAGACTGGCATTCAACTAGATAGATGTTCTACAAGTGCATCTCAATAAATTAGAATATCATCAAAAAGTTTTTATTTTCAGTAATTCAGTTCAAAAAGTGAAACACATATATTATATAGAGTCTTTACAAACAGAGTGAACTTTTTCAAGTGTTTATTTATGTTAATGCAGCCAAAGAAAACCCAAAAGTCATTATCTCAGAAAATTAGAATAATTAACCCCAACACCTGCAAAGGCTTCCTTCCTAAGCCTTTAAAAAGGTCCCTTAGTCTGGTTCAGTAGGCGACACAATCATGGGGAAGACTGCTGACTTGACAGATGTCCAGAAGGTTGTCATTGACACACTCCACATGGAGGGTAAGCCACAAAAGGTCATTGCTAAAGAAGCTGGCTGTTCACAGACTGCTGTATCAAAGCGTATTAATGGAAAGTTGAGTGGAAGAAAAAAGGGTGGTAGAAAAAGGTGCACAAGCAACAGGGAGAACCACAAACTTGATAGGATTGTTAAGAAAAGGCCTTTCCTAAATTTGGAGGAGATTCAGAAGGAGTGGACTGCTGCTGGAGTTAGTGCTTCAAGAGCCACCACACACAGACATATCCAAAACATGGGCTACAAGTGTCACATTCCATGTGTCAAGCCACTCATGACCAATAGACAATGCCAGAAGCGTCTTACCTGGGCCAAGGAGAAAAAGAAATGGACTGTTGCTCAGTGGTCAAAGGTGTTGTTCTCAGATGAAAGTAAATTTTGCATTTCATTTGGAAATCAAGGTCCCAGAGTCTGAAGGAAGAGTGGAGAGGCACTCAATCCAAGCTGCTTGAGGTCTAGTGTGAAGTTTCCACAATCAGTGATGGTTTGGGGAGCCATGTCATTTGCTGGTGTAGGCACACTGTGTTTTATCAAGACCAAAGTCATTGCAGCCATCTACCAGGAAATTTTAGAGCACTTCATGCTTCCCTCTGCCGACAAGCTTTTTGGAGATGGAATTTTTATTTTCCAGCAGCACCTGTCCACACTGCCAAAAGTACCAATACCTGGTTTTATAACCACAGTATCACTGTGCTTGATTGGCCAGCAAACTCGCCTGACCTTAACCCCATGGAGAATATATGGGGTATTGTCAAGAGGAAGATGAGAGCCACCAGACCCAACAATGCAGACGAGCTGAAACCTGCTATTAAAGCAACCTGGGCTTCCATTACACCTCTGCAGTGCCACAGACTGATCGCCTCCATGCCCCGCCACATTGATGCAGTCATTCATGCAAAAGGAGCCCCAACCAAGTATTGCGTGCATGTACATACTTTTCATTTGGCCAACATTTCTGTGTTTAAAAAAAAAAAATTACAGTTGGTCTAATATAATATTCTAATTTTCTGAGATAATGACTTTTGAGTTTTCCTTAGCTGTAAGCCATAATCATCAACATTAACAGAAATACACACTTGAAAAAGTTCACTCTGTTTGTAATGACTATATAATATGTGTATTTCACTTTTTGAATTGAATTACTGAAAAAAAAAACTTTTGATGATATTCTAATTTATTGAGATGTATATGTAATGGTCAGGCTAGCAACTTAGTAGCATGTGGAGTAGGTAATTTCCAGCATATTTCTGTATATAGGAATATATGGTATCTCTGTATTGCAATGTAGTATATAATGTCATAATGTGTCTAATAGACCACCTTCATCTACGTACATATCAATACAGAAAAAAGACATATTGATGGATATTATACTACTACATTCAAACCTACTTCTTAAGCAATGTTATTTTGTTTCATAAGTGTCTAATGTGTTCCATAGTTTATTAAAATTCAATTTAGTATTTCCTCTCATAATTAGACATTCAGAAATGCTGAAGGCATAGATAGAATATATAAAAAAACAGGTTGCAAGTATCAGAAAACACAAACAAGCATAAACACATTTAATGCATTCAAGATTTGTTCCTGTTTAATTGTTTTGCTTTCTAGTTTGAATAATAATGAACATCTTGAACATACATAAGTATACCAATGATATTCTCATCCTCATGTTTATTTACATCCTAATTGTATGTAATCTCAGCTCAAAATTGGAACACATAAGCATATAAAACTGTATAGTCTATATGTTTTTAACATAACATGACAGAGAGCATGACTATAAATTCATAATATTGGAAAGCCTTCAAAGCACTCAAAAAAACAAACAATAACAAAAAAAACAATAAAAGTGTTGCTTAGTATGCACTGCAGTTTGCGGTGCTTTAAATAAATTGCCTTATGGTTTATTTGCAAAAAGTTCTTGAAAGTTGTTGGAATAAAATCTAAACATCTGGTTTATTGAGCTCCTGGGGAAGGAATCCAGAATCTAATTTACTATGTCATTAAGCAGAAAGAAGTATGAATGTTCTATACCTGCTTTATTGTTGACAGTATTTAGGTTGCAATGTATCTATTAGTTTTCAACAAAGATATACAACTTGCATATAGATCAATTGTTAGAAGTAATTATTAAATACCCTTTTTCAGGAACAATATAAATTGACTATACTTAAGATGATAGTGATTAACCCTTTCCAGATCTCCACCAGAAGACCAGTCTTTAAAAATAACAACTGCTTCTGAGTGGTGCGGGCACCTAAACCCCTGGGTTTCTGCTGTTTTACACAGCAGAGGCCCGGGCTAATGTCAGCGGTAATACCGATCACTAACATTTAACCCCTCCATGCCATTTAAATGTGACCACAGCACCTGGGAGTGCTAAAACTGGGAGCCACGCCCTTTCTGGCCTGGGCCGCCTTCCCCTGGCTGAGATCAGGAAGGAGGCCCATAGTAGTAATAGTCCTAAGTCTGTACAAGGCTTCCAGGCTGATTACTAGTGTATTCCAATGCTGGCCTGTGGATAGCAACACAACATTGGAACATAGTGAATCCTGTATGCTCTAATGTAAGATATAAATCTATAAGATATACATTACAGAATTCAAGTTGTAATCTAATGATTGCATGTTATAGTCACCAATGGTGACTCAAAAAATGTAAAAGTTAAAAAAAATATATAAGCAAATCACTCCTCACACTTTCCCTAGAATAAAAAATAAATAAACAGCAAAAAACATAAATAAACATCATAGGCATATCCACATCTGAAAAATACCCATACTATTAAAATATACAAATATTTATCCCATACTGCGAACTGTGTAACAGAAAAGAAAAATCAAAATGGCCAATTCACCATTTTTTGTCACTTCACCTTCCAGTGATCAAAAGTCATACACATTCCAAGATAATATCAATAAAAACTGCAGATCACACCACTTACTGTAAAATGATCCCTCATATAGCTCTGTAGACATAACTATGAAAATGTTATGGGAGGCAGAATAGGGCAGAATAAGTTTTTTATCAGTATTAAAATACAAGAAAAACTATATAAATGTGGTATCACCATAGTCCTAATAACCTAGAGAATGAAGGTAACCAGTTACTTTTAACGCATAGGGAATACCGTAATTAAGAAAAAAATAAATAACTGTGCCAGAATTATATTTTCTACAGCTTCTACAGTAGCTTCTCACTACATTGTATGCAGAAGTAAATGGTGCCATTAAAAACTACAAATTGTTCTGGAAGAAAACTGCTGCTCTATTTAAACCCCTTCCTGGCCACACACCAGTGCCTGGTGTTGTTGATACATACACCAGTGCTTGTGTTTTTGACCTTGTCTCATCCTTTTAACCTTCTCTGTCTCTCATGATTTGTACTGTGCATACCATCTGATTTTGACCTCGGCTTGTCTTTTGACCACTCTCTGTCTCTCGTTTTTGTACTGCGTTGTATTCTTGGTTCTGACCCATTTACGTATGACTCTGTCTATGTGTCATTTATCTCTAGGTTTTTGTCTGTCTCTGCATAGGTGCTGTTGACCAGTTGAGGTATTGCTACCTAGGGTTTGCATTGCAAGTAGGTAGGGAAAGCGGGCTGGGTTCTAGGTTAGGGCTCACTATCCATGTCTGCCCCTATCTACAGGTGTTACACCAGCATTCCTCTTCCCCATACAGGCTGAGTCCCCAAATATGCTGTGCCTGTAGGGCATGTGCCTGCAAACTATGTCTGCTAAAGGCCCAACAGACATGCTCTCTAATCATTCTCTGCAATGGTTGGTCACTTAAAGGTATATAAAGCACCTGAGCAATAGGTTACCAGTACGCTAGTTTCTTTAAAAGGTGTGCTGTATCATGTTTACCTGTTTTGTGTACCGACTTCTGCGTGACTTCTGGATTTGACCCTTCTTTGCCTGATATGTGTCTGATATCCGTATTGTCACTGAACTATTCACTGTGACCTAGGACTGTTTATCGGATCACACAAGCTGTGTCCACCCCGACTTTAGCTTGTCGATGACTATGGTTTTTGCCTGATCCCTCAGTCTTCCATATTGTCCTGTGGGTCAGTAGTCAGTTGAACAGAGACTACTCCAAGAGTAGTTTCCCTGCGACAATGTCCAGTTCTTTTTACAGGTGTTAAGAGTTGAAGACTAAGTGGCCACTTAGATAATACCCTTAGGAGTAGCCACAAGTCAAATCTGTTCAAATGACAGCAGATCCACATCCACTTCATAATATGTTTCAATGGAGAGATTCTGTTTATCTGGATATTCAAGGACCTCTCTTCCCTAGATCTACTATATGGCTTAACAAATACAGGACAAATGCTATATACCGCTACTACTCCTGCATTTCATGCTGTATTTATTTGCAAGTGTGGGAAAATATAGGTCTCATCTGACAGCTACTTTGTTCTTTGTCACTAGAGAGAATGCAGCATAAGTATTTCTATAGATTAAAAATTTACGTATGATGGGGAAACAGATGTTGGTATCTCCCTGTGCTGCTTTTTTCTGACCCCAGCATTGTACATTCTACCTCTCACACGATGGAAACTGTGCAACCTTGCTTTTTAAGGGGGTTTTCTCATGAACATGTATATGTTTTCAGATTTTTTGCAATGTCTCTATCCGTCCGGACAAGTGATTATTATCACATTGAACTTATTGCTTATTGTTGAACTTATTGCTAATTGTCTTTTGACTATTTTTGGAAATGGATGCGGGAAGATTTGTCTCTATTCTACCCCAAGAGCATTATTGACATTGGATAAATCAAGCTGGTTCAGAGCTTTGTGCAGGCTAATTGTTTATCCTCATCTAATTAGGCAAATTAATTTTATGGACATTGCTTTGTGCATGCATGTATCAAATTGAGCAAAAAGGCATACTTCAAACTGTTTACACAAAATTAAAAACTGGTCCGCATTCACTAGGTTAAGTACAATACTTTTTCTGCATTGTTTGTTGATCTAAAGTTTTGGTGGATTTGAACAGATTTTGTCTCTTAGAATTGTAGAACACAGGGACACACTTTTGGCTTGTAATTTTAGCATGTAGGGGCAAATTTTTTACTCAGAGACAGAATTTTGGTGCAATGAGACACATTGTTGAAACATTCCAATAAAGTGGTTTGCCCACGAGATATGGGATAAGTTTCTTATTGTCCATGTTCCAACCAGTGGGGCACTCACCAATCACAGGAATGTAGCTTTGCAGACCCTGGTTGAGTGATCGGCAGTTATGCAAATGCACTACTCTGTTCAGCTCTAAGGGGCAGCTGGAGTCGAGTGCTTCAACTTGGCTATATCTCACAGTCCTATGGAGTTCAATGAAGCTGAATGCATGTGTCTGCCATTTCATTCTAAAAGGGGTCTGATAAACACTTATGCCCTATCCTGTGGATATTGGATAAGTTGCCATAATGGGACAACCCCTAATTTTTTGGTGACCAGCCTGTTTTGGGTCTTAATAAGAAAAAGATTGTTTTAAATTTTTCATTTGTGATATATATGAAGTATAAGGGGACAAAATTTCAGGATGTACCTAAACTGCACTCTAACCTTTAGAAGTAAACTTAATGTGACCATCTCAACTTTTGAATTCACATGTCCAGTTGTTCTCTAACAAGGAGCATAATGGCAAAATTTTAAAAAACAGGTGTTTGATCCATGAATCACCCAATATATTTCCTGGTTCAGTTAGAATTAGTATTTAAACAGTCCTCCTCATCATGCTGTTCACATTTTGACATCATGAGACCAAGACGACACCTAACAATTGATCAACATCACCCCATCATTGCGAGGCTGAAAGCAGGATGTTCTCAAATGGAAGTGGCCACTGAGCTGAGAGCATCACAGAGTGTCATCAGCAGGTTGCCACAGAGATACAGAGAGACTGGACGAGTTACAGAAAGGCATAGAAGTAGACATCCTTTGGCCACATCCCACACTGATGACCACTTCATTGTGAACAATGCCCTGTGGGACCAGATTATGAATGCCACACAACTCCAGGTATGTTTAAGGGAGACGAATAAGGGAAAGATGATTCATGCTGAGCAGAAATGATGGCCATCAACATTAAAGAAAGTACTATGCATCAACCACCATTGGGAATGGTACAGTGACAAGCCCATACTACTTGAATAACATCATTAATCCTGTCATTGTGCCTCTACATGAACGAGACAGGCCTAATTTAATCTTCATAGACGACAATGTGCCAGCTCACTGAGGTTGCATCATTAGGAAATGGCTGCTGGAGATTGGGGTATCTCAAATGGAGTGGCCTGCACTTTCTCCAGACCTGCTGTGGACAGGACTTTCTTTTGCGCCCTGGATAATGGAAACCAGACAAATCCATTATGTTTGCCCGTAGACCTCTTTTATGATGGATCAAAATAGAATTGTGAACGCTGATGCAAACTCCCCCTGAGCCAGTTACTTACTCACAATTGGAAAAAAAAATATTTTTAGCTCAAAATGAGTACAATGCAATAATAAAAAAAGGCTTTAATAGGCTTTAAATGGAAGAAGTTTGGAGCAACCAGGGCTCTTCTTAGAGCTGGCTATCCCACAAAACTACTGTAAGTAACTGAGGGAGAAGGGCGACAAGAACAAGACCCCAATGGTCACTCTGGCTGAGCACTAAAGATCCTGTATACAGAAGGGAGAAGAAGGTTAACCAGCTTTGCAGCATTCCACCAATCTGGGCTCTATTGCAGAGTGGACAGAAATAAGCCTTTCCTTGGTAAAGTACACTTAAAAGTTTGCAAAAAACACCTAGGACTCTCAGACTGTGAGAAACAAGATTCTCTAGTCTGATGAAACCAAGATTTACATTTTTGGCCTAATTTCTAAGTGTCATGTTTGGAGAAAACCAGACACTGACTAATACAATCTGTACAATAATGCATGGTCATGGCAACATCATAATGAGGGGATGTTTATTAATGGCTCAAACAGGGAGAATGGCCACAGTTAAGGGAAAGCTGAATGGAGCAAATGAAAATCTGATCCAGAGTGCTCAAACACTTTGTGTCCTTGAGTGGCCCAGCAAGAGTCCTAAGCTGAACCCAATTGAACATGGGTGCAAACCTTGTGGCATCATACCCAAGAAGACTGAAAGCTCTAATCACTGCCAAAAGTACTTCAACTAAGCATAAAAGAATACTTTAGTTTTTTCAATGAATTAGCAAAGATTTCTCAGATACTTTGGCCTCACTTCATTTTTTTATTATGGAGTACTGCACTAGTGCAGAATGATGGAGAAAAACGTGATTTCTTTTTATTTTAGAACAAGTCAGCAACAACATAAAATGGAAAAAAGTGAAAAGGACAAAAAACTTTTTTTTTTTTTTTAAAGTGCATTTTTTATGTTAATAACGTATAACACCATTTGTTGGCAATAATACCATAAAATAATGGCTATAGAATGATAATTTTATGCAGAATGTAATGCAACAAATGTTGTTCATTTACGTATTATTATGTTTTGGGAGGAAGTCAATGAGTTGATTGTTTGCATTCTGCTCTCAGCTCTCATGTAATTGAGCTGGCAGAACATCTATCGGTGCGTTGCATGATTGTTATCAGGTTAGTTGCATAGTTTTTTGCTTTCCTTCGTGTAGAGAGCTTGTAGAACTTAGTCAAATGAAAAGGAAAAAAAAATGGTAAAAAGGGTTGACTAGTCACCCAGAATGCAATATGAAATGTTTTTGTGTAATTTGTAAATTTGTGTAAAAAAAAAAAAAAAAAAAAAAAAAGCTACCTTTATGATGAGATTAGAAGAAACAATGGAGGAAGCCCCAACATGGGAGATACTTCAAAACTTTTGAGGGGGTATAAGGACACTGTCACTACAAACCTAGAATGGTAAATGCATGAAAAGGTGCACAACAGCAAGCGGTGATAGAAGAACTAAAACAGCAGAGTATCTTGGTAACAGAAGAAAATCATCTGTGTCTATACAAAGTGAACTGCCTCAATGTTGTTTGAAGTTGAGTGCAAGGACTGTTCAGAGCAAAATGAAATAATTTGGTCTAAATTAGAGATGAGCGAATCATTCAAAATTTTATTTGCCGAACATTCGTCAAACTTTTCATAAGATTCGTATATTCGACGAATATATTCGTTAAATTTGCGTACAAAATATACGTTATTATGTGGCGTTTAGCGAACATTTGCACACTAAAAACGAACGTTCAGTTTTAAAAGGTACGCAAATTCTTTGAACACGCACGCATGAGCGTACAAATTGCGTACGCATCCTCAGAGTACTATTTTCTAGCGATTATGTAATACGCAGGCACGCACGACGAGAGGCCGCGGTGTGCCTTCCTCAGAGGCTGAGCGAATAGTTGAAAATGACATCCAGGCGATCCTCTTCATTTAGCTCTGCAAAGCTGAAATACATGATCCGGCTGATGGACCGGCAGGATTATGATGGCACACACCGTCACCCGAATCAGCATAAAAAGGAGGTGATCCAGCAGGTGATCCGAGGCTTGCGCCATCTTTTCGACACTGTGCGGACCCCGGGAAGGGCGGAAATGGTCCGATCTGAAGTTTAAATGCCCAGAGTCGCTTAATGAGATCCGCGCGGAGATACGGCAGGGTGAGTAACAACATATTTGAAAAGTAAAAACATGTTAAAAAATTTGTGTACTGTATTGTATATATACCAGCAGTGAGTGCCAATAATTAAAAAAAGGACAACGTGGGAATGCATAGTGCACTGAAGTAATTTTCTTCCATGCTAGGCAACGCCTTTAACTCCAATCAAACAAGTGAAGGTATTATTAGATACGTGTCCCTTCACAGTAACTTGCCTTAGGCTACTTTCACATATGTGGTGGTGATCCTGAAGGCTGTTCTGCAGTATTTGTTCTGCCAATTCCAGGCGTTCTTGCCGAATAGCGGCCGGATCAGCGTCGTCCCCCATTATTGTTAATGGTGCTGGTCGTTCTCCCGTTTGTGTCAGGCAAATGCACTAGTGTAAAAGAAAGTACCCTTAGATAAAGTACAGACCAAAAGTTTGGACACACCTTCTCATTCAAAGAGTTTTCTGTATTTTCATGACTATGAAAATTGTAGATTCACACTGAAGGCATCAAAACTATGAATTAACACATGTGGAATTATATACTTAAAAAAAAGTGTGAAACAACTGAAAATATGTCTTATATTCTAGGTTCTTCAAAGTAGCCACCTTTTGCTTTGATTACTGCTTTGCACACTCTTGGCATTCTCTTGATGAGCTTCAAGAGGTAGTCACCTGAAATGATATTCCAACAGTCTTGAAGGAGTTCCCAGAGATGCTTAGCACTTGTTGGCCCTTTTGCCTTCACTCTGCGGTCCAGCTCACCCCAAACCATCTCGATTGGGTTCAGGTCTGGTGACTGTGGAGGCCAGGTCATCTGGCGTAGCACCCCATCACTCTCCTTCTTGGTCAAATAGCCCTTACACAGCCTGGAGGTGTGTTTGGGGTCATTGTCCTGTTGATAAATAAATGATGGTCCAACTAAACGCAAACCGGATGGAATAGCATGCTGCTGCAAGATGCTGTGGTAGACATGCTGGTTCAGTATGTCTTCAATTTTGAATAAATCCCCAACAGTGTCACCAGCAAAGCACCCCCACACCATCACAACTCCTCCTCCATGCTTCACTGTGGGAACCAGGCATGTAGAGTCCATCCGTTCACCTTTTCTGGGTGGCACAAAGACATGGTGGTTGGAACCAAACATCTCAAATTTGGAATCATCAGACCAAAGCACAGATTTCCACTGGTCTAATGTCCATTCCTTGTGTTCTTTAGCCCAAACAAGTCTCTTCTGCTTGTTGTCTGTCCTTAGCAGTGGTTTCCTAGCAGCTATTTTACCATGAAGGCCTGTTGCACACAGTCTCCTCTTAACAGTTGTTGTAGAGATGTGTCTGCTGCTAGAACTCTGTGTGGCATTGACCTGGTCTCTAATCTGAGCTGCTGTTAACCTGCGATTTCTGAGGCTGGTGACTCGGATGAACTTATCCTCAGCAGCAGAGGTGAGCCAGTTTCTTTGTAGCGCTTGATGGTTTTTGCGACTGCACTCGGGGACACTTTCAAACTTTTCCCAATTTTTCGGACTGACTGACCTTCATTTCTTAAAATAATGATGGCCACTTGTTTTTCTTTACTTAGCTGTTTTTTTTTCTTGCCATAATACAAATTCTAAC
>ONZH01011105.1:0-29003 GCA_900303285.1 Rhinella marina
TTGAACGTTCCCTCAGTCTCTCTCTCATCCGTCGGTCTAGCTTATTGGCTAAGGTCATGGTCGCCTCTAAGGAATCAGGAGTGGGATAACACACCAGAAGGTCTTTCAGTTGGTCAGACAGCCCCACCCGGAATTGACTTCTTAAGGCTGGGTCATTCCATCCAGAAGAGACACACCACTTCCTAAACTCGGCGCAATAGTCCTCTACTGGACGGTTACCCTGCCCCATGTCCCTGAGCTGAGACTCGGCAACCGCAGTCAAGTCAGGCTCCTCATATAATAGGCCTAAGGCCAGAAAAAACGCGTCCACAGTCAGCAGACTAGGGGAGTCAGGGGGTAACGAAAAGGCCCACTCCTGCGGATCACCCTGCAGCAAGGAAATAATTATTCCCACTCGCTGCTGCTCGGAACCCGAGGAGTGGGGGCGTAAGCGAAAATATAATTTTACGCTTTCCTTAAAGGAACGGAAGGTCTTCCGGTTCCCCGAAAATCGATCCGGCAGCTTAACATGGGGCTCCACGATGGGGTTGGATGTGGAGGGAGCCCCTACTGGTGCGGATTGGAGCTGCTCCTGATGCTGGAGCCTCTCGGCCAGATCCTGGATCGCTTGGGCCATTCCTTGAACCTGGTCCGTGAGAGCCCGCAACTGCTCCATGAAATTTGGGCCTGTGATTCTGTCACGAGGGGAAGACAAGGGTGGTGAACCCTGCACAGAACCCCTCCTTCTTTCCCTGCCTACTTGCCTCAGTCGGCCCTAGGCGGCCGCGGACAACCACGAAGGCGGTCCCTACACTGGATAAGTGCGCAGGAGGGAAAGGGAACACAGGGACGGACACAACACAGACAGGACAAACACAATGGAAGAGTAGTCAGCAAGCCGGGTCAAACACAGGAGGTCACGTAAATACCAGGGGTGAAGCAAAAGAGAGGTCAAAGTCCAGAATCCAAAGTCCAAATCCAAGTAACTATCCAAGCACAAAGGTCGCACGAGCACTGATCAAAGGGGTAACTAATCACAGGCGATTTGAGAGGGCAACTGGACTGCTTTAAATAGCCCTCCAATGGGTCATGTGACGGGGCCAGCGTCACATGACCTCATTTGCATAATGAGCGCTGGCCAAACGTGACCAGCGCTCAAATATGCTACAAATTTGGCCATGTGGCGTGGCCAGCGCCACATGACCCAATATATAAAGGCAACCTATATAATATATACTCTGAGCGCTGACTTGCCGGGCCAGCGCTCAGTACCGCCCACTGCTCGTGTCTAGGGGGGCGGGGATGCCGGGCACGCAGCATCCGGAAGCGCGCCCGACGCTCCCCGCCTCTCGTCACTATGGAGACGAGGACGCATGTCGCGTCCTCGCTCCGTGGTAGCGGAAGTCCGGCGGCGCTGCAAGCGGGGAGCGCGCCGCCGGCTTCCCGTGACACATAAAGTGAGCATTTTGCACTTTTGTTGTGTGATCAGCTATAAACTTACATTCACGATTATGAGGAACAAATGTTCATAGAAACATTTGTTCCAAAAAATTGGCCTGATTCTTGGTCCCTGTAAAATGGCCTTTCTTCTGTAATGTCTGATTTGGTTGGTAGATGTACCCTCTGATTTGTAATGTACTTCAGAATGTGTCAGGTTATCATTATATTATTTGCCTATTGCCTTTGAATCGAGGGTGCAGCAGTTGCAGCGCATATAACTCATAGACCGCTGAGAAGAGTGATTGGCTGTAGCAGTCATACGCCTTAGGCTTGCAAATCAGCGGCAGGAGGACTGGACCATTGGCATAGAGAACAGCACTGGAGAAAGAGGTAAGTAGAGCATCCTTTTATACTTTAGACCATTCAGGGGCTTGTCTGAGATGTTTAATTATTTCCGACAACCCTTTTAAAGCGTCACTAACTGTTCAATGAACTTTATATGTAAAAAGCTTTGATTAGTGGCAGTCTGAGTGCTGAGACCCCCATCGATATCTAGAACAAGAGGAGAGAAATGTACTCATATTGCGCACTCATATTGCGCACTCCTAGCTGCACAACACTGGCACTGTACACGTGTATGGGCTCATCTTGATTCTGTCCTCAGCAGTGCAAATGCTTCTCTCCTCTCTTTCTAACGATCAGTGCGTCTCAACAAACAGATCAAAACCTTTGATATTTCTCTATGATATATCAAAGGTTTTTTGAAAACTTAGTGACACTATAAGCATTGTTGGAACCTTTCTACTATAGTTTAGGGTTGGGTGTGAAGGTTTAGCTTCCTATGTGTGAGCTTGTTTTACTGACTCCTTTGTGAGACTGACTCCCACTGGAGTCACAGATCTATATTCACCACTGCATAGTGGATGAGACACCGACATTGAAGACCATCAAAGACAAAATTGGGGATTAAGATAGCATGCCTAAAAACGCTTGTGGGATATATTCTTACTATATTGTTGGTGAGTAAAGCCCTATGTATACCTATAATATTTCCCAGCCTGGAAGGCTAAAGAGCTTCTTCACTTCACCAGGACTGTGGTGCATTTGCAACTGATAGGCTAAGGACTTGCCTTTATAGCTCTTTTGGCTCCATTGGAGGACAGAATAGTGCTTTCCAAATTGGTGATGTATTAAGAATCTAGAAGAAAATATTAACAGGGTGGGCATGTAAGGCAATTGTGCCAATGTTTTACCAAATATAGATTTTTAGTTTGCCTACTAAAAATAAATAAATTTAAAGTTGTGAACACAACTTTGCATCACCATATTCTAACTTTCTTATATTTCCATCTATGGAGCTGTGTAACATTTTTGGTGGTTGAGCCGTAGTTTCTATCGATATTATTTTGAGGTCTGTATGACCCTTTGATCACTACGGTATGTATTAAATTTTTTTGGGGGGGGCGACAAAGCGACCAAAAATATTGTTTTGGGCTTCTTCCGTTATCGTGTTCACAAGAGATGAGCGAATTTTTCAAAAATTCGATTCGGCTGGTTCGCCGAATTTACCGAAAAGATTTGCTTCGATCCGAATAAATTAGTTCCGACTTGCGTTAAAAAACGGCTATTTCCGGCCTGCAGAGAGTGGTGTAAAACACTGTGCCTTGCAGTAAAACGCATAGGGAGTAGTGTTGAGCGAGCACTTCTGTGCTCGTATGCTCGGGTGCTCTGAATCGCGACTTCTCCTCTTTTACTCCTTTCGCTTGTAAAAGTATGCTAATTAACTGAATTTGTACGCATTTGTGCACAATGCGTATGCATTAGCGTACAAATTTGTACGCATTAGCATACAATGCGTAGCATTAGCGTACAAATCAACATTACAGTGAATGCCAGCATTGCGCTTGAGTACACTCGGTGTTCTACTGTGGTAGTGGAAGAATACTGTGAGCCAGTGTGACACGCACATAACAGGCTTCTTAGAATCGCTGCACACTTTTATGTATTTGGGCAGTTAAGTTAAGCCAAAACTCACCAAACAACTCAAGTCTGAACTCAGCCTTACAGGTCAATGTTAGCGCCAGCTATAAAAAATCGTGCAGAGGCCCAAGATCCTACTAGAGCGCCAAAAGCGCACGCCTTTTACACCAATTCACTGATTCCACATACATTTCGACAGAACCTGTTCTATTACACGCTTATACAAGCAGAGCCCCCAAAGACAGGTTGGAGATAGCAGTGGCAGCAGCATCAGCAGACTATAGAGTGGCACGACGACAATGTGGCCAGGTGGCAGCAGCATGAGTAGGCCACAGAGTGGCAGAATGACAGACCTTGGAAGTGGCAGCAGCAGTGGAAGTAGTAGTACAATTTGGAGGCCACAGAGTGGCACAATTACCTAATTTTGAGGTAGCGGCAGCTAGGAGATGGCATGTGCAGTCGGCGGCGACAGCAGCATCAGGCCGGAGAGTGGCATGATGACATACCCTGAGGAGTAGACCGTACTAAAAAATTATCTTCCTTTAGGCTAAGATCAACTGTAGAATATGTTCTTATCAGTATAGGGGCTGGTTATGCCAGCGGACGGGAACAGAAGAGGTGCAGCGAAGGCTACAGCTTTGCCTCGACTGTGACAAAATGTCAGCACTGACCCAAGACGCCAAGAAAGCTCGGAGTTCCATCTTGAGATCGAGCTGGCGGTCTGCAGGGAGCTGAGCTACCACCTGTGGGAGCTCCTGCCTCTCGCCTCCCCCATGCTCATCTCTGAGTGTCCCGGGGGCCCGAATCGTTTACTTTTAAAAATTCGAGTGTTCAAAACAAACAGGGTTTCCTGTGTACTTGAGCTTTGAATAATGGAATAGGACTACAGAACGTACCAAAAATTTACGACTGACATGCTGCTGCAGAGGAGAGTGGTATCGTAACAGCAGCTGCAAGAGGCAGCAGTCAAACAAATTTCAAGGCCACAGAGTGGCACCGTAACAGAAGCTGCAAGAGTCAGCAGTCAAACAAATTTCAAGGCCACAGAGTGGCACCGTAACAGCAGCTGCAAGAGTCAGCAGTCAAACAAATTTCAAGGCCACAGAGTGGCACCATAACAGCAGCTACAAAAGGCAGCAGTCAAACAAGTTTCAAGGCCACAGAGTGGCACCGTAACAGCAGCTGCCAGAGGCAGCAGTGGAATACATTTCAAGGCCACAGAGTAGGAGAGGCAGCAGAAGTCGTACTAATTTTAATGAGACAGAATGGCACAGTGACATACCCTGGGAGAGGCAGCAGCAGTCATAAAAATTTAAATGCAGCATACCGTAGAGTGGCACAATTACATAATTTGGACGTAGCGGCAGCTAGGACACAGCGTGTGGAGGCGGCGGCAGCAGCATGAGTAGGCCACATAGTGGCACAATCAAAGACCCTGGACGTGGCAGCAGCAGTCGTTAAAATTGGAAGGTGACAGAGTGGCACAATGACAGACTCTGGAAGTGGCAACAGCATGAGTAGGCCACAGAGTGGCACAATTGCATAAGTTTGAGGTAGCTGCAGCTAGAAGATAGCGTGTGGAGGCGGCGGCAGCAGCAACAGCATCCCAGAAAGTGGCACAATTACATAATTTGGACCTGGCGGCAGCTAGGAGACAGCGTGTGAAGGCAGTAGCAGCAACAGCATCCCAGAGAGTGGCACAAGTACATAATTTGAACCTAGCGGCAGCTAGGACACAGCGTGTGGAGGCAGCGGCAGCAGCATCAGGCGATAGAGTGGCACAATGACAGACCCTGAAGTGGCAGCAGCATGTGTAGGCCACAGATTGGCACAATCAAAGACCCTGGAAGTGGCAGCAGCAGTCGTTAAAATTGGAAGGCGAGAGTGGCACAATGACAGACCCTGGAAGTGGCAGCAGCATGAGTAGGCCAAAGAGGGGCACAATGACAGACTCTGGAAGTGGCAGCAGCATGAGTAGGCCAAAGAGTGGCACAATGAGAGACCCTGGAAGTGGCAGCAGCATGAGTAGGCCACAGAGTGGCACAATTACATAAGTTTGAGGTAGCGGCAGCTAGAAGATAGTAAGTGAAGGCGGCGCCAGCAGCAACAGAGAGTGGCACAAGTACATAATTTGGACCTAGCGGCAGCTAGGACACAGCGTGTGGAGGCAGTAGCAGCAGCATACCGTAGAGTGGCACAATTACATAATTTGTAGCTAGCTGTAGCTAGGACACAGCATGCGGAGGCGGCGGCAGCAGCATGAGTAGGCCACAGAGTGGAACAATTACATAATTTGGACGTAGCGGCAGCTAGGACACAGCATGTGGAGGTGGCAGCAGCAGCATCAGGCCACAGAGTGGCATGGTGACATAGCCTGGAGGTGACAGCAGTAGCAGCATGAGGAGACCTGATTGTTGAGATGGCAGCAGCATCAGAAGGCTACATATTGGGTCAATGAAAGAGTGGAGAGGTGGGTGGCAATACCAGTCACTGGTATAGATGCTGGGTGGTAGAAGGAGCAGCTGGTAGATGTGTGGCATCAGGCGGGTGGCAGCATCATAAGAGTGGCTGAGGCAGGTAGCCTGAAGAATACAGTCTCATTTGTCAAGGTTTGGGTGACGCATCATGGCTGATCTAATCTGATGCATCAGGCGTTGGTGGGTGGAAATCTTGGCTGATCCATGCCTGATTCATCTTGACAAAGGTGAGTCTTTCCACATTTTGGAAGGACAGGCGACTTCTCCTTGGGGTAACTATGGCCCCCGCCGCACTGAACACCCGCTCTGATGCCACACTACTAGCCGGGCAGGACAGCTTCTCCAGTGCAAACTCGGCCAGTTGCGGCCACAAATCCAGTTTGGCTGCCCAGTAGTCCAGAGGATCTTCAATGTGGGGTGGCAGGGTGCTGTCCAAGTAGGCCACCACCTGCTGGTTCAGGGTCTGCTCCTGGTCTATCTGCTGCTGCTGCTGGTGAGTACTTTCCGCACTTGGCGGGTGAAGAAAGCTGCTCATCAGCGACTCCAGACTCAAGTTGCTGCTGATGGAGCTGGTACTGCTCCTACCCCCCCCCCCCCACAGCAGCCGTGGAAGTGGTACGTGAGCGCTGGGGACCCCCGGTCAGACCTGCGAGAGGATGGATGACGACGCAGATAGGCAGCAGCCAACTGTCTACATAGGACGTCTCTATAGTACTTCAGCTTGTCCTCCCTCTCAGCAGGTGAAAAAAGGCCCCCATTTTAGACCGGTAGCGAGGGTCTAAGAGGGTGGAGAGCCAGAAGTCATCCCTCTGCCGGATGGTGAATATTCGGCTGTCACTACGTAAGCAAGTGAGCATGCATCGGGCCATTTGCGCAAGTGACTCGGAGGGACTCCCTGCCTCCAACTCCACTGTATACTGCCATGGTGTCTCTGGGTCATCTGCCTCATCTTCCTCATCTCCCTCTACCTCCTCTGGCTGCTCCTGCTCCTCCTCTTCTGTCACCTGGGTAGAAAAACCACTAAATGCTTGTGCTCCAATGTCCTCCTCCTCCTCCAGTTCAGCCCCCACCGGACTCATGTGGCCATGAGATCCAGTCTCCACGTCTCCAGTCCCCTGACCAGAAAGATTTTGCAGCATCTGTTCCAGGACATGAAGCAGTGGAATGACGTTGTTCATACCGTAGTCCTGGCAACTGACAAATAACGTGGCCTCCTCAAAGGGCCTGAGCAAGCGGCAGGTGTCACGCATGAGCTGCCACTGGCTGACATCAAAATTACACAGGGGAGTACTCCTGTCCGCTTGGATCATTAAGAAATCGTTTATGGACTTTCTCTGTTCATACAGTCGGTCCAACATATGAAGGGTAGAATTCTAACGGGTGGAAATGTCACATATCAGCCTATGTTGGGGGAAGCCATTCTGCCGCTGCAGCTCAAGGAGGGTGTGCTTGGCAGTGTAGGAATGGCTGAAGTGCATGCAAAGTTTCCTGGCCATTTTTAGAATGTTTTGCTGTTGGGTATAAGACTTGAGGAACTGTTTGACAACCAGATTAAATACGTGCGCCATGCAGGGCGCATGGCTCAGCCCTCCTTGGCGTAGTGCGGACACCATGTTCTTACCGTTATCTGTCACCATGGTTCCGATCTTTAGTTGTCGCGGAGAAAGCCAGCAATCGATTTCTTCTTTCATGACGCGGAGCAGTTCCTCCCTTGTGTGACTTCGTTCACCCAGGCAAACTAAGCGTAGAACTGCGTGACACCGCCATGCCCTGCACATGTGGTACACTGGAGGAGCGCTATGACTTGGCCCTGCAGTGGAGGCTGAGGTGGTGGAGAAGGAGCCGGACATTAGCGCAGGATCAGCAGTTTGACAACGAGGAGGAGAAAGTGGCGTCACCTATTCAAGTTGCTCATGTGGCTGGGCAGGAAGCACATTGACCCAGTGGGCCATAAAGGACATGTACTGTCCCTGACCGTAGTTGCAACTCCACACATCGGCGCTGCCGTGCACTTTGGCAGACACCGACAGGCTCATGGACTGGGCCACCTTCTCTTCTACATATTTGTGCAGGGCTGGGACTGACTTTTTGGCAAAGAAATGACGGCTTGGCACTCTCCACCTCGGCTCGGCACAAGCCATCATTTCTCTGAATGGTGCAGAGTCCACCAGTTGAAAAGGGAGGGACTACAGCACGAGCAACTTGGACAGGAGCACGGTAAGCTTCTGCGCTGTAGGATGGCTGGACGCGTACTGCTGTCTCTTTGCAATCGCCTCGGTGAACGACTGCTGCCGTAATGAGTGGTGGGGAATAAGAGGAGGAGGAGCAGGAGCATCTGGAGCGGTAGATAATGACAGACTGCTCCCTTCGGCAGAGGTGCTGGAGCCTTGACTGCCTGAAATGGGCTGCGTGCCACTGGATGATGCTGCTGTTGCTGCTGCCGACTGGACCGCCACATCTGAGCCACGGTTCTCCCAGGCCACTTTGTGGTGATGCTGCATATGTTGGCGCAGGGCCGTGGTGCCAACATTAGCACCCTGGCCACGCTTCACTTTCTGACCACAGATTCTACATATAGCCATGTTCACCTCCTCAGGCGTCTTAACAAAAAACTTCCACACCGCCGAGTAAGCGATTTTACCACCAACACTCCGCACTGAGTGGTACCTCCGCTGCCTGGTTGAGCCCCTGCGCCGCTCTTTTAATGGCCGGAAAGCACCTACGAAGAGTGCGGTCTGCCCCGTGCCCGTTTGGCTCCTGACCTCGCACTGCTGCCACTCCGCTGACTAACGGCCACACTACCGACTTGCTGCCTGCACCACTGCCTGACACGCAAGCTGTCAGTCTCGTCTGCAGATAATGATGATGATAAAGCCCTTTTTTAGCACTTATTTAGCACTAGAATTTAGCACTATATGGCGCTTGTCTATTTGTATGGCGAATAACGCTGCAACTATTTCTTTCACATTTGCAAGCTGCCAATCACGGATTATATATGTTTTTCCCCTAATACAACCCAAAAGATATTTTTTTTTTTTATTTTATTATTTTTTTTTTTATTTTAATTTTTTTTTCTAATGTACCCCAAACAAGGCTCTGACCCTCTTACTGCACCGCAAAAAGTGAGAGTAGTGGTGCATCTTTGAATACAGCACCCCAAAACAGCCTTTAGAACAGAGTGCAGTGCTGTATAACAGGCTAACCCCTATGCCCACTCACTGCTGCACAGTGTACCAGAATAGCGATTTCACTGCCTGATTTTCTGTCTAGAAATCGTCCCTCTCCTATCCCTGCAATTCAGATTATCTATCCCTGATCTCCTCATTTCTTTTCTTTAGTTTTTCTTTCACTTGCCCTATCTCTCCTGACGTCTGTCTCTGGTCTAACATCAATAGCAAATGGCGGATTCCAGCGCTGCAGAGCTATTTATAGGGCTGGGACATCGCAGGACCTGGCTGGCTGCTAATTGGCTACATGCCTGCATGTGATCGCATTGCGGGCGTTTACTTCTTTATCCCAGAAATCCTTCCCCCATGTCATGCTATGTGCTTGCGGCCATTTTAGGAAAAAAAAAAAAAGATTTGTTACTATGAATTGCCAGGAAATTCGCATTAGTTGCGAATCGAATTTTCCATGAAATTCGTAACGAATTCCACTTCGTCAGCTTCGATTCGCTCATCTCTAGTGTTCACCATTCAGGATACTTTTATATTTTAAAAGTTCGGGCATTTTTTGATGCGGCGACCCCAATGATTATTTTTTGACTATTTTTATTTTTAAAATGGGGAAAGGGAGTGCTTTGGATTTTAAAGGGGTTATCCCACAAATAATGTAAAAAATGAAAATCAGGCATCATATAGTACATGACAACCTCTTTCTGACAAAGCTAGAACCAGCCCTGTACCTCACATAAATCCAGAAATCTCCCCAGTCATTCCTCTGCTAGATTTATATCAAGCTGACAGCTCAGGGGAGTGTCTTTTCTGCTGCAGCTCAGGGGGCGTGTCCATGGTCTCCCTATCACAGCTCAGGAGGCAGTTAAAAGGTGAAACTGAGCATGTGCGGCCTGCTCAGTGAATAGGTCAAAGAAATAAGAAATTAAGTGGTCCTATACAGATACAGGTTATTGAATAACTCAGTAGCTATACAAAATTTTTAATGACATGCAATTACAAAAGTATTCAGATCCAGGTGCTGGTTTGAAAACTGTAGAATATTTTTCATGGGACAACCCCTTTAAGTGACTTTTTTCATTTTCATTTTTATATTTTTTTTAAACTTTTTTTTAACTTTCTATTAACTTCAGTTTTAACCCGCCTAGGTGTTTTTTTCTCCTCATGAATTCACCATTTACTTATGTCTCTGTTAGAGATGACGTAACGAGCGGTTCAATGCTCGGATCCCCTGCGCTCCCCTGCCCGCAGCCATCCGGATCCGTCCTCACCCGACTGTAAGTCAATGGGGACGGATCCATTTGGTGTCACACACTAGTCACATACCAGTGTGTGACACCAAACGGATCCGTCCCATTGACTTACAGTCGGGTGAGGACGGATCCGGATGGCTGCGGGCAGGGGAGCGCAGGGGATCCGAGCATTGAACCGCTTGTTACGAGCAGGTTCGCTCATCTCTAGACTCTGTGCATTAAGCAGTGTGCTGTTACTGGTAGTTCTATGTATGTATTGTATTTTAGCCATGATAGCGTGCACCTGCGTCCTTATCTATATGCATTATGGATGTGCTGGTCTAATCTTCCTTTTTTTTGTTGGTGTATACCGTTGGGGAGTGGCATCCCCTGTGAACCGTGCACCCCTACCCATCTACCTGGTGCTTTTAATCAGTAGTATTAGGCTTCGTTCACATCACCGTTTAGCCTTTCCATTCTGCTTTGCTCTCCTGCGTGCACTATTTTTGTGTCTGCTCCAAAATCTTCCTATGAGTGGAAACCTAACGGATCCCATTATTGTCTATGGTGTCCTTAGGTTCCGTTCGGCTCAGTTAGATTCCGTTCTTTCCGTTCTCTTACTCCTAAACAGAGAAGGAAACGGAAAGGCTGAACAGTGATGCGAACGATGCCATACATAGCTGGATCCTACTTTGCCCAATTGTAGGCCAAAAGCCCAGTAGAGGCATGTATTTGAATATGAAGTATCACATAGCTGGACCTTACTGTAGGCTGACAGCCCAGGAGAGGCATGTGTTAGAGTAGGTCCCATCTGTTTGAAGTCACCTTGTCGCAGGTAGATGGGCCTAACATATTTTTGATCAATAATATGCGCAAAGAGCTTCTACTTTTTTGTACACTAAGTATAGCAACAATGCCTTTTGTTCCCATGAATTCACCGTTTACTTATGTCTTTGTGCATTAAGCAGTGTGCTGTTACTTGTAGTTCTATGTATGTAAGTGCTTGAACACGTGACTATTACCGCACCTATTGCAATAAAATAGCATTGAACTTTATGGCAATATTACCACATTTGTATTGATCCCTGCCTGATACAAGACATAATAGGCACTTCAACATCGAAATTGAATGCCTTCTAGATTCTTGTCGTGGGGGGAGGGGACAATTAAGTCATGAGGGAGCCCCCTTCAGCTAAATGACCTCTCAGATGGTGTGGTCACAATCGACCATTGCATCTCAAAGGTTAAATGCCCATGATTGGAGTTGTCTCATATGCAGTATTTACTGCAAATGTTGGGAAGTAATTAAAGTAAAAAGTCTCTTTTCATTGTAAACTGAAGGTAACAAATGGTAGCTTCTTGGATATTGTTAGGCTTTTCTTACACTTCTGTTTAGCTTTTTTTTTGTTGTTTCAAACTCCATACGTTTTTAAGATTCACATTTTCGTTTTTTTTTCTCTATTTTTCTTACTGCAACACATTAAACATTTTGTTTCCTGCCATTTTGCAACTCCTATATAAATGCCTATGGGGACAACGGCCAGAAAATAACTCCATACATACAGCATGCTGTGTTTTGAAAAAAGAAAAAAAGCCAAAAACCCAAATTCAATGCAGAAAAGCTGCATTAAAAAGCCCACATTTAATGATGCACTACAGACTTTAAAATAACATTTGGCAACATAAAAAAGCTAAAAAGGGCAAAAATGGTGCAAAAGAAAGCACATGATATAAGACAGAACATATCCTATTATTGTTCACATTACAGACAAGGATAGGACTGTTTTATTAGGGGCCAGCTGTTCCGTTCCACAAAATACGGAATGCACACGATATTTTTTGCGGATCCCTTTTTTCGGATCGCAAAATAAATACGGTCGTGTGCATGAGCCCTTAGTCTATTGAGCTGATTTACTCCAAATTTTCAGCTGCAGATTTTAAATCCCTTCCTGATATCTGCCATACATGTGCAGAGAATGTTGGATCTGTTTTATACAGCAGACACTGAGCAGCAGAGTTTGTGATCAGAGACAACTCTTATCACTCTTATATAGCATCTGAGCATTTACCGGGAGCATGGCAATCCTGGTGACCGAACGGCTCCGCCTCGATGAGATTGTGGGAGCGATCCAGTTACTATGGCAGCTTGAGACCTTCTGAACGCCACAAGGCCTGCCATGGTAGAGTTCCTATCAAGCCCTGCCTGTACCATAGACTGTAATGGTAAATTATTGCAGTCTATGGTAGAAGTATTCAGATGATTGCATGTTAAAGTACTCTAGGGGGAATAGAAATAAATGTGGAGTGCCGTGAAATACACTGATAATCATTGAGAGTGTTAATATCACTGTATCACCCATTCCTCTTGTTGTAATTATTGACATGTCTGTTGTTATGTTGTTTATGACTCTGTTTGTACAAGAACCCCTGAACTGTAAAGCGCTGCAGAATATGTTGGCGCTATATAAATAAAGATTATTGTTAGTTTGTGGGAGTACAGCGTCAGAATGGAAGTGAGTATGAAGATAAAACTTACATATTCGGATTCAGCATCACTTACACTATACACTGTCGGATGATAGACACAGTGCATCCCTTAAGTCTGGGTACAGGAGAGAGTTGAACAGTTTGATTGTAAGAGAGAGAGGAAGTAACTGTAAAGTCTGCATATTATGTGAAAAGTGCTTGTGTGGAAAGACTGTGGACTGGCTTCAGTAAAGTACTGTGGATCTGTTACCAAAAACCAGACTCTTCATCATCCTCCTATTCTTTGCACTGAAGGGTACTGGCATCATGACAGACAGGGATCTTGCTTCTAGCACCTTAACCGCATCTAGCACATCAACAGCCATCCAGCCGGAGAACCATTTTAAAATAGAGAGTGACTTCCCATCACTGCACACTGACCCAGGGAGCTTCAAAACTGTGAGTACCAACTACTACACCCATCAGGCCACCACACTCACACGCTCCCCTGTCACTGCAAATATGAAAAAAGTTTAAAAGTTTTTAAAAAAAATATAAAAAAAAAACAGAATTAAAAGGAATCTGTCACCACAATTCTGGACTACTATCTGCAGTAATGCATGAGTAGCTCAGGAGTCCCAATCAACATTTTTTATTTTCTTACTGCCCCTGTTCCTCCATTGCACTAAAAGCTGTGATAAACTAACAGTATGGAGAGGACCTGAGCGCATGCACTGCAGTCCTGACAGTGCTTACAGCAAGGGAATGGGGGCTATAGGAAAATAAGTACTACTCATGTATTACTGCAGATAATAGTCCAATATCTCTGTGACAGGTTCCCTCTAAACATTCATATAATTGTTATCGCTGCATCTCAAGAATACATGAACTACTAATATAAAAGTATTTATCTCGCATGATGAATGAGGTAACAGAAAAAAAAAATAAAATGGCCAATTTGCCATTTTTTGGTCACCTCACCTCCCCCAGAAAAAGGGAATAGAAAGCGGTCAAAAAGTCATACACACCATGGTATCAATGAAAAATACCGATCGCCTTGCAAAAAATGAGCCCTTATACAGCTCAATAGACACAAACATAAAAAGTTATGGGGGTCAGAATATGGCAATGAAAAGAAAAAATGTATTTTTTCAAAGTTTTTTATAGGTATGAAAACATGTAAATGTTACCACATAGCAAACTATGTAAAAACAAAACCCATAAAACAATAGTGGAATTGTGTTTTTTTCCCAATTCCATCCCATTTAGACCATTATTACAGCTCCTCAATACATCATATGCAACACTGAATGGTGCCATTAGATGTACAAATTTTCACACACAAAAAAAAAAAAAAACAATCCCTGGCTTAGGTGAATGGAAAATGTAAAACGTTATAGATCCTGGAAATGAGGAGCACAGACTATATTACTGTGTATATCACTGTGCATATAATAGCATATATGGCATGGTTTGTCTTGCAGGTAAAAAGCACTGTAAAAAGGAATTCACTATTACCCAATCTTATATATGATCCCCTCTGTAAGTTATTGCAAAATCGACCCCATGCCGCAGTGGTAATTACCCTCAAGCACCATGCACCTTAACCAGTTCAACCCCTGTTCAGATTGCGTCTCATATCTACCTCTACTAATAAATCTCGCAAATTCTTGCTACGTCTAAAGGAAATCCACAGAAACTGGCTTGCTACTTCACTCAGCTTGGTGTCACTAGCGACTATATGCCAGTTCTTCTTTACAGAAGCTCTAATAGCATCCACCATGGGGCTAAACTGAAAAGAAAAAAAGTGAATTGTTTCTCCCCATTCTTCCTTTTAGTACTTTTTAATAAGGTATATTGATCCTGACACAAGCTTCTTTAAGGGATTGCTGTATTACTTTCTGAGGATATCCTCTCCTCCTCAAACTGGAGCTCAACTGTTGTGCCTGTAAATCAAATTTTCAACCCTATTATTAATCCTTTCGAAGCCGTAAGAATTGACCATATGGTAGGGACTGTTTAATATATGCAGTGTGTTAACTGTCGTATCGTAATGAGTTGGTGACTGTAATTTTTCAAAATTCTGTGTGATTCATGTGAATCACTCCCTCTTTAATCTCTACCTAAACATCTAAAAATTGTAAAACACTGCCTCCAAACTGGAATGTGAAAAGCATGTTACAATTATTTAAATACATCACAAAATTAGTGAAATCCTCCTCTGATCCTGACCACACCAAAAACACGTAATCGATGTATCTTAAATACAACTTAGTGTGTATATGGATTTGATGTATTGTAGTCCTTATCATCCTTGAATTGCGACAGGAACAGGTTAGGGAAAGTGGAGGCCACTGGCGTCCCCATCGCAGTCCCTGAACTCTGGCTGGACCATGATCCCCAAACTGAAAAGCATTATGTTCCACAACAAATAGCAATAATTCTTGAATACATTTAGTAAACCTAGAATCCGTACCAGAGGCTATTAATCGATGTCCCACTGCCTGCACACCCACATCCATTGGGATGCGGGTATACAGGCTCTCGACATTAATACTGGCCAATTGGTACCCCACCTGCATATGAAAAGACAGTAGAGTCTCCAAAAATTGTAACGTATCCCGTAAATATGAAATCATATCCTCCAATAAAGGTCTTAATATCCAATCCAGATATCATGAGAGTAACTCGGTAACCAAACCCTCCCTGACACTATCCGACAACCTGGGGGACACTCCCTAGTCTTATGAATTTTGGGAATAATATACCAATATGGTTTTTGCGGAAACTCATACATCAATTTACGGGAAAAATGTTCAGACAAAAAATTGACACTCCACCCCCTGTCTCAAGTTATTACGTAATAAGTTCTGGAAGTGTAAAGTTGGGTCCTTAATAAGGCAATGAGACAACTTGGTAATTCGGAAATATACGAGACCTTACGTAAGGACTCCTTATGTAAGTTCTTGTATATTTCCGAATTACCAAGTTGTCTCATTGCCTCTGTCTCATAGGCTAGTCTTGACCATAAAACAATATTTCTCCCCTTGTCTGCCGGTTTCACCACTTCCTCCTTAAGTGAGGTTAACCATTTCAGTGCTTTCTTTTCACCTTCATTTAAATTAGAACTTGCTCTTGGATATATTTGAGCTCGTACATCTTCCATAACCATTTTATTAAAAATATCAAGTGGTGAACCTGGTGGCAAGGGAGAGGATTTACAGTGGACTTCCTATCCCCCATGAATGGTTTATCCTTAACAGCCTCATTATTGGCCTGATCACTAGGCATATCCATCAATTCACATAAAAAAGTCCTAACTAGAGATGAGCGAGCAGTGCTCGTTACGAGCACTGTAGCGCTCGGCTCCTCTGTGCAATGCCCGCAGGCATTGCGGATCGTCCTCAACTGCATGTAAGTGAATGGGGACGGATCGGTTTGTTATGACACTCATACCAAACGGATCCGTCCTCCTCACCCGACTGAAAGTCAGTGGGGACGGATCGGTTTGGTATGAGTGTCATAACAAACCGATCCGTCCCCATTGACTTTCAGTCGGGTGAGGACGGATCCGCAATGCCTGCGGGCGTTCTTTCACAGTGAGACAAGCGCTACAGTGCTCGTAACGAGCACTGCTCGCTCATCTCTAGTCCTAACCTCTTCTGAGACGTGTTCACTCATACTTAATCCCAACTGGTCTATTTTCACCTTACTTTCCCCCACTGGTCTTATCCCTAAAGCTTCTTGATTTTTATTACCATATATTTTAAATAAATTCATTTTTCTAACAGCCTTAAATAAATCAATTCAAATTGCACTTCATTAAATTCATTATTTACACAAAAGTTCAAGACTTTAGAAACAATGACAAACAATTATCAGATAATTCTACATCTGTCAAATGAATTACCATAACATCCTGTCTATGTTGGTCCTCTGTTTGCGCTTCATGCCGCCTCTTATGCCTTTTCCCCTTCTGGCTCCCTCGGCGTGTAGATCTTCTAAAGGGGGCGCATTCTGAGATGGGATGTCCATGGCCAATGATATATTTGCTTCTTCCCCCATGCTAGAGACTGAACCAGAGTCTGTTGTCCAATAGTCTGAAACTTTATACTTCCCTCTATTTCTGTGGGCGTGCCTCCATTTAATCCTTCGTATATTCCAGTCATATTCTTTTAACTCCACTTTAAACTTGGAAATCTGTTCCTTAATATTTTCATACTCTTTTTCAGTCTGTGATTTAACTAGCTTAGTTAGCTGTAACGAGTGTTCAAAATGTACATGATTCCACTGTGCAGCAAAATCCGGATCGTCCTGAAATTGGGAAATCTCTTTGTAAAACCGACACAATCCTTGAGGTGTACGATTACTAGCTATTTAAGATCGGAAGGAGTTCAAAGTCCAAAAGGGTCTGACAGGGTAAACAAGCAGTTCTCCAAGGATTTTGTTCCCATAACTTAGAGCTCATCTCTTGTGTCAAACATAGTAAAAAAAACGTGTAAAATTGCAATCAAGAATCAGACTGGCACTACAGTGGCTGCACCTTTTTACACAGCTTATTGAATCTGTCCTTGGATCTCATCTCACAAATATCTCTTTAGTGGTGTTCTGCGTAATCAAAGAAGTCCATTCACATTATATAGAAGATAATTCCATGGCACTCACCCCAGAGTAGAACAATCTCTTTCTTTATTGCTTCAAGAGGGTATACATAGACATGAACAACTAGGTGATGGCGTTTTGTGCATGTTTGCAATTCGTCTGGCCTCCACACACAAATGTGGCACGCCCCTTATAAGCACTTAATTAGACCGTATTATACAACACATGATAACTACATACAAAATGTCAGTGCTTAAAATGAGGGTAAAAATGTGCAACTAAGAGATCGAGAACGTAACCCTATTAAGGCTTCTTTCACACGAACATATTTTTTGAGGACTCCGATCTGCATTTTTCACATGAAAAATGCGGACCCATAGAAATGAATGTGCTGAATGAATGCCGTGTATGTCCGTTCCGTAGCCTGCAAAAAAAATTGAGAATGTCCTATTCTTGTCTGTATTACGGACAAGAATAGTACTGTTCTATTAGAGGCCAGCTGTTCCATTCCGCAAAATACGGAATGTACACGGATGCCATCCGTTGTTTTTGCGGCTCCGCAATTTGCGGACCGCAAAACACAACGTTCGTGTGAAAGTAGCCTTATCCAGACAATGTGAATTAATGAAACATGAATGAAACAGCCGTTGCTTGGGTGTTCATGTGTATGTATACCCGCTTGAAGCAATAAAGAAAGAGATTGTTTTACACTGGGGTGAGTGCGATGGAATTATCTTCTATATAATGTTATAACTGACATGCTATTTATTTTGAAATCCGCACGGCAGGTCAATTTCCGCATGGAAAAATCCACACAGTGTACATGAGATTTGTATAATCTCATACACTTTGCTGGTACTGTAATATTCTGCAGTTTTTCCACATATAAGTGTGCACAGAAAAAAGGCACATAGTCTGCAGCTTGTGCAGGTGGCCTTAGGGCCTTTCACGCAGTTTAAGAGCATAATTTGGCACGGATTGAAAATATTGGGAGGTCGCAGCTTATGGCCACAACCACACCAAGAAAAGTAGAGATGAGCGAAGATTAAAAAAATTCGATTTGGTCACTTCGCTATGAATTAATTAGTCACAAAGTGCATTAAATCAGGTCTACCCCGGCCTGCGGTTAAACGTTAGGGGGAATGTATCTCAGTGTATATCATTGTGGATTGCAGCAACATGTGTAGCTAGTCCTTTCTGGTAGAAAAACAGTTACTGTGTGTCAGAATGACAGGCAGGTCACCTATATGACTGTGCGTATCATCGTGCAGGCCACCAACATTCCTAGCTAACCCCTAGCTAAACCAAAAGAAAAGCATACAGTAGCTTTCAATAAAGCAAAAAAAAAAAGTTGCATGCCCCTGCAGGAGCTGTGTCCCAATGTCTCTTTAGCGGAACAAAATATGGACATGGAGGCAGTGCTAATAAATTAGTGGAGACAAAAAGGTTCCTTTAATCCACTTTGTGGCAGTGCAAACAAATGTGTTTAAATTATTTCTGTTAGCTATAGAAGGACTGTGCGTCACTATTAGGCTTAGTTCACACTTCACTTATTTGGTCAATTATTCTCATCAGTTGTTGTCAGCCCAAAGCAGGTGTGGATGAAAACCACAGAACAGGTGCAGATCTATTCATTATACCTAATCTGAGAGTAGATTTGGCTCCTGAATTTGGCTCACAAAAAGAGATGGAAATAACTGACCAAATAACAGAAGTGTGAACAGAAGGTCAATGTTAGCACCAGGTCTAATTTATTGACGTGGACTTTACCGTACAGTGGCCCAAGATTCAAGTAGTGGCCGTGTGACAGTGGGGAGGGTGTCAACAGTAAGCCTTTGTTTACATCACTGTTTATTTTTCCATTCTTCTGATCAGTCAGAAGAACAACTCAAAAAAAGTAGATCCTGTATTTTGAGCTTCACCTTCAAACCGTCAGTATTTGGTCAGCATTTGTAAGTATTAAGTATTTGTAAGGCAAAAACAGGAGTGGGTCCAAAACAGAGATAACATGAGTTGGAAATATTAGCATTTCTTCTGTGTTTTGGGGTTAAGGTAAGGGTCCTGCTTTTGGTTTCCAAATCATGAGCAAATCCTGATGCAAAATACTGACCGTGTGATAGAGGCCTTATGGACTGACATTGAGTTGACATTTTTAAAGCATTCACCTGAAGGGGTAGACCATTAGATATTTTTATCGAGCAGATCATTTTGGACACAGCGATACCTAATATGTCTATTTTTTTTTACACAAAAGCATTCTGGAAAAAAAAGCCATTTTTGTGTTGCCATTTTCTGAGAGACTTTTTTTTTTGTCAATTGTCTTGTGTAGGGGCTCATTTTCAGTGGTACCATTGTGGGGTACACTGTACTTTTTGATTGCTTGCTGCTATACTTTTTGTAAGGCAATGTGACCAAAAAATAGCTCTTTTTTTATTTATTTTTACGGGGTAGATCATGTGATCTTATTATAGAGTTGGTCATTACGGATCTGGCAATACCTAATATGCCTGTTTTTCTTTTTCTTTTCTATTTTTCCAATTTTGCATGTGTTTATTATGCAAAAGGGATGTTTTTTTCTTTTGCTTGAAACTTTTATTTTTTATTATGAGAAACACTTTTTTAAAACTTATTTTTACTTTTTAGTTTTGCCACTATGGGACTTCAACTTTTGGGGGTCTGATTCCCTCTGCAATGCATTACAATACATGTGTATTGTAATGCATTGACTGTCAGTGTATTACCAGTGTAATACACTGGCAGCCCCCTGGGTCTCACAGGCTTCTGTAGAAGGCAAGCCCCGATGCCTGTGGAAGGCCTAGGGCTGCCTTCCCAGCCATCGGGTCCCCGTCATCGCAGCGCGGAGACCAGTTGGGGACAGTAAGGGTGCCCCCTCCATTCACATAGCCTGATATGCCACTGTCAGTGCTGATCGCGGCATACAATAAATGCCAGAGCAAATTTGTGTGTAAAGGGTCCCTTACAGTGTAATAACATTTCTTAAATGTATCTTGCAGTGTCCCTGAGTTACAGAATATATGATGTTCCAGAGCTCTATTCACATTAGTTTAGGCTACAGATGTAAAAAAAATAGGTTTACAAACACACCATAAACAGACACACATCAGTATGTTTTGTATGCAGATTTTGTTGTGGATTTGCCAGTATGCACTGCAAATCATAAAGTCTGTGGTGAAGATCAATGACATTAAATGACAAACTGTCGATTTAAAATCCGCACTGCATGTCAAATTCCACACTAATGTTTTCCCATAGTGTGTGGATAAGATTTCTTAATAGCTCATCCACTCTTTTGTCATTGTAATCAGTTACGGATTTTCCACTCACAAATCTGGATGGAAAATATGCAGTATTCTCTTAGGGCAGGAATCAGCAGCTTTCTGCACTCCAGCTGCTGTGAAACTACAACTTCCAGCATGCAAACAGGTTTGGGTCTTCTAACTCCCATAGAAGTAAAAGGAGTATTCTGGGAGTTGTAGTTTCTGAACAGCTGGAGTGCCAGAGGTTGCTGATCCTTGTTTTAGGGTGAAATTACACTCTGCAGATTTGTTGTAGAAATTCCTGTTACTATCCCATTCGCCTGAATTGGGCTTGTAGAAATCCATATTTTTGCTGCCAAAAGAGCATGATACAATGCATTCGAAAAGTCTTCAAACCCTTTCATTTTTTCACATTTTGTTATGTTGCAGCTTTGTGCTAAAAAAATTAATCATCTCCCCATCATTCTGTATTCAATACCCCATAATGAAAAAGTGAACAGAGAATTTTAGAAATTCTTGCAAATGTATTAAAAGGAAAAACTAAAATTTCGTATGGACATAAGTTTGCTATAACACTGAAATTTAGCTCTGGGGTCTTCCCATTTCTCTTGATCATCTTTGAGATGTTTCTGCATGTACATATCAGAGCAAAAACCAAGCCATAAGAAGAAAAGAACTGCACGTAGAGCTCATAGAATCCGGAGAAGGATATGAAAAAATTTCATCTGCACTGAAAGTTCCCAAGAACACAGTGGCCTTCATAATTCTTAAATGAAAGACGTTTGGAACAACTAGTATTCTTTCTAGAGCTAATTGCCCCACCAAACTAAATCATCACGCAGAAAGGCCTTGGTAAGACAGTTGACCAAGAACCCACTGGTCACTCTGGCTGAACACCAAAAATCCTGTGTGCAGATGGGAGAAACCTCTAGAAGGTCATCATTCCACAAATCTGGGTGTTATAATAGAGAGGCTAGAAACAAGCCTCTCCTCAGTAAAAGACACTTGAAATTTACCTGGAGTTTGCAAAAAATCACCTAAAGGACTCTAAAACTAGAGAAGTACAGAGATATAAAGAACTCATTTAGAGGGCTTTGGACCTCAGACTGAGCCAAAGATTCTCCTTCCAACAAGACATTGGGGGGAATGTATCATTAGAAGAGTATTTGAAGTCAGTTTTGCTTCAGTCTGTGTTGGAGTACTTTGTGCCACATTTATCAAATGTCACAGGTTGTTTGATAAATTTGGCTTGTCCTTAAACCTAACACTTCTGTCTAGAAAAGCTCCTCTACTTTTCCTACTCCACCCTCCTCCTGGAGTGAGACTGTGACTATTTTGCGACTTTTTTAAAAAAAAAGTCGCAATGATAAATCTGGAGTGAAACTCATTAACATAGCTAACCACACCCACTTTTCCACCCATATTACAAAACTGGAGTAAGTGGTGTACACATGCAAAAAGTCGCAAAATTTTGCGCAAAAAAAGTCGCAAAATTTCGCGCAATCGCATACATTTTGCGCACGGGAGTGCAAAAAAGTCGCAAAAGCCCTATTTTGCAATTTTTTGATGCCAGAATTCTGGAGTGATTGTATGATAAATCAGGACCATTGACTCTAAGCACACAGCCAAGACAAAACTGGAGTGGCTTAGGGACAATTCTGTGAATGCCCAGCCAGAGCCCTGATTTTAAACCAACATAGCTTGAGAAGATCTGTAGAAGAAGGACAGAAAATCATTAAATCCAGGTTTATACGACAAAACTGGAGGCTACAATCGCTGCAAAAAGCAAAAGGTGCTTCAACTAAGTACTGAGTAAAGGGTCTGAATACTTATGTCAATGCAATAGTTTTTCTTTTTCAAGGCCACAACATGACAAAATGTTTTCTAAAAAAAACAGCGCGTGGATGAAACGCTAAAAAAAACATAAAAATATTGCTCTGCATTTATAGGACAGTTAAAGGGTCAACTACATCAATTTTTAATCACATACTAAAAACCTAGATATGAATATTCTCATCATTTTGTTATTAGTTTATAAAAAATTAAATCAAATCATACTTACCTCATCTATTTGCTCATGACGGACTGGCTGCCGTCATCTTGACTGAAGCTCTTGCGCAAAATCTTGCACAGCCAATGATCACGTCAGCCAGCGTAGTGACGTCATACGTCACCACGCACAGGATTTTGTGCGAGATCAATATGGCGGCTGCTGGGCCGTTGAGAGCAAATGGATAAGGCAAATATGTTTTTTTGTTTTTTACACTTTCAGGGAAAATTGATTCATTACCAGCTTTGCTGCAAATCGAATTTTCCCTGAAATTCAGATTGAAGTCCACTTCATGGACTTCGATTCGTTCAACACTTATTACATCCTCTGTAGACTCCTACACCCTGAACCATCCACTCCTCCCCTTGAAAATATACAAAGTACTGTGCATATTCAGTCTAAGGGCTCATGCACATGACCGCGCCGTGTTTCCCATCTGCAAATTGCGGAATGGAAGGCCTATTCTTGTCCGCAAAATGGACATGTTCTATTTTTTTTTGCGGGGCCATGGAATGGAGCAACGGAGCATCTTTTGCGGCCCCACTGAAGTGAATGCATCCACATCCGAGCCGTGTACATCAACCCACCTCTAGTTAGAGAGTATTCAAATCCTCAATATAAACAAAAAAATATAGGCTATACCAAGGATGCTCAAACAGCGGCCCTCCAGCTGTTGCAAAACTACTCCCAGCATGCCTGGACAGCTTACAGCTATAAGCCTACAGCAGTCCATGGTTGGAGTTGTAGTTTTACAACAGCTGGAGGGCCGCAGGTTGAGCATCTATACTGACACACCAGAATAAGAATATGTGCTAGATTCCCTAAATGTGGAGGAAACAGTCCCAAAGGATATACATGGGAAGCTGAAGTGGAGGAGATTTTAGGTTACTTACAGACATGTCTCCATGGGGTTTGTAAAGGTCTATGTGATAACGTTGGGTGCTATTCAGTACTGTTTGGAGGTGCATGCACAGCCTGCTTACTTATTACTTATTTAGCACAGATTCTTATTCAGATGTGTAAATATACACTGGTTATTTTCATTTATATTCAGGTTTTGGATACTCACTAATTGCAGCTTGGCTTACTCTGTACCATGCCTGTTCTCTACCTACTAATTGTTTTTTTTCCCACAATTGTTTTTACAATAACAAAGGGTGGGATCGTTGTGAGTCAAGTCACCATGACCAGTCTGGTTGTAACAGCAATACTTATCACAAAGGGAAATTTCCTGGTGGGCCGATGTCCAGGGGGCCGCCTGAGCCCTCTTCTTTACTGGAAGCATCAGTTACTTTTGCACCTGGTCAGTGGTCAAAGGCCTCCCCCTCCTGAATTCAACTGTATCACTGTCACTGTATCATGTTTAACTGCTGGTGTGAAGCGACAAAGGTAAATGTAATATTGGGAACAATACAATAGATATAATCTTATTATCTATAAGGTAGGTATCAAGGTACCTTGTTGGTTTCACAATATAGCAATATCCGATCAGTGGATATTCAGACTTTTCTCTTATTTACCTCACAATAATAATTATGCTCCAGTACAGATTGTTAACTGCTGCGTTTTTTTTTTTCGCTTCTAATCTAGGTAATGGGAGTGTCGGCACTAGCTAATTGCTTTTAGTGCCAGACGGAGTGATTAGCTGCACTGCTACCTTTACTGCATGTACATATAGTGGATAGAGTAATTACATTTCTGGCATGTCAACTGAAAGACAATTATCTATAGTCTCATCTATAGTATTGAGCTGTCCTGGTTTTTTTTATATATAGGATACAGCCATATAAGCCTAAAGGTTGCCTTATTGCTTGTAAGAGGATTGGCTATAATGCACTATCCCTCACTCTTAGCACTATGTATAACTTATCAGTAAGCCATACATGTCGGCTTCTGACACTAAACACATAGCGGGTGATTTATCATCTCCCTTGTGCCAGAAAAGACTGGCTTTAAAAAGTCACAAGCTGTGGGGGGAAAAAAAAAGTTGCAAGTGACTTTTTATGCCGCCCTCGCCACAGTGTGGCAAGGTTGGGAAAGGGGTGTGGCCAACAGCCTAGACAAATTTATCTTAATGGTGCAAATGAAGCCTCCTGCTGTAGGATATGCCTAGTTTATGATGAGGCCTGAGCCTCATCATAAATTAGTCACATCCTTAAGCAGCACAGGAGATATCAAAACCAGCCCAGAAAGCACTGGCCTTGATAAATCTCCCCAAATTTGCTGACAGTCTACCAGTGGTTAAAATAGACACACAGCTAGCCCCTCTGACATGTTTCATGCTTCCTCGGGAATCTCGGTGATAATACTCCACATTATGGATCACCAGGGATATTTATGAGCTTACCCCGATGTCTTCAGGGAACTGCCCCTCTAAATCAACCAATAACCTGCAGGGTTTCCTTCCTGAGGAAATCTATATCGGGAGATCAGCATTACCCAATTAGGGAAATCCTATAGTTTTTCTTTTGTGTGCGCTTATCTAGCTTGAAATATGGCCTCATCACCCATGAGCGTGAGGATCAGGTCCCTGCTGTTGCAATTCATTGATAATTAAATTGTCCAGTATGGTTTACAACTGTTATATAATAGTTGTATCCAAGAAGGTTTATATAATCAATATTGTATATCAGCTTGAAATAATTAATTGACAATTTAGATGGCTTGTTTTTGACTTGGTGTTCTGCACTTGTGTCTCTGACCCCCATGGGTCAGCTGTCAATCACACAGAGACTACTCTAGGAGGTAGCAACCTGTTGATTACCCTGAAGCAAAGTCCAGATTTCTGTACATGGGTTAAAGGGTGAAAAACAGGGGACTGCTAGGATAACACTCTTAGAAATAGCCCAAAGCCAAATCTTTTGGTTGACATTGTAGGTCCAGACCGACTGTCATAACCGTTTTCATAAAACACTACTGAAAAAAGTGTAAACATGGATGTGAGTTGTGACACACCTCCAATTACACAAGAAACAAATCGTAGGGATATTTTCCTAGAGAATACCATTGTGGTAAATTGCACCAAAATTTGTTGCAATTTGGTGCATCTAGTTGTAGAAAAATACACTGCACCTAGCTCACCAACTGGACATGGCTTAGGTGGAAAGGGAGATGCAACAAATTGGACATACAACAAAGTAATCCACTCAATTGTTGGTATAAAGTTAGACAAATGTATTTATCCATGCACCACCTTCATCCAGCCTGAGCAACTGTGACAAATTTCATGCATATGTAGACAGCCTGTCTACATTTTTACTTCTTCTACAGGATTAGTAAATCTGCTCCACTGTATAGGGATTACTAAATGGATATCAGGGAGTACTGTGACTTTAAGACTTCTTTCCTAATTCCTTTGAATATACTTTTGTTTTTCCAGCTGACTCTCTTTTAAGGCTGCTGTCAGAGCCAAGAGTATAAAACTTAAATCCGTTTTATGAGCAGAAGATGGGTGGGACTACTTCAAAGATACTAATAAAGCAGTACTTACATTTGGTTCTCCACCCCATCCCAGTACACTGTATCTCTTGTCATTGTGGTTAGAACTGGTTTCTGTTAAAAAATCAAATAAAAACACATATTAGTAGCTTTTAGGTGATATGTTATGTTCTTTGAAGCACACTGTGTGCCATAAATGAGTGTAGGGATTTGACCAGTGGGACCCCGTCAATCTCCAGAACATAAAAGCCATGCAGAGTTGAAGTGGTTGTAGAGTCATGAGAAAAACAAAGTATACCCTCTTTGAATTTTATGTTTTTATGTATCAGGAGGCCATAATAACAAAACATTTGGTCCTTAGATAGTCTTAGAACTAGGAAAACACAACCTCAGATGAATAACTTCACACAGATTCCACCATGTCATTGTATTTAACAAAAACAAGGACAAAATGCAGAAGCTATGTGTGAAAAATTAAGTACACTGCATGAATCTATAGCCTGTAAAACAACACTCAGCAATGGCTTGAAGCACCTGTATCTTTCAGACTTCAAAGCATACCTGACCATAAGATTAGGATTAGACAACAGGACATTTGAAAATACATATTTTCTACTAATTAAAACTTTCCTGGTAGTTTAAAGGGGTTCTGCAGTTCTGTAAAACTGATGATCTATCCTCTGGATAGATCATCAGCATCTGATCGGCGGCGGTCCGACACGCGGGACCCCCACCCATCAGCTGTTTGAGAAGACAGCGGCGCTGCAGGAGCGCCGCGGCCTTCTCTGTGTTTACCACAGGCCCAGTGACGTCGGTAAACACAGAGAAGGCCGCGGCACTCCTGCAGCGCCGCTGCCTTCTCAAACAGCTGATCGACAGGGGTCCTGGGTGTTGGACCGCCACCGATCAGATGCTGATGATCTATCCAGAGGATAGATCATCAGTTTTACAGAACTGCAGAACCCCTTTAATTAAATGGATGGGTCAATATGACTAACTTTAATAGGTAATACTTTTGGTCAACTCTAGAGATGAGCGAATATATTCGTAAATATTCGTTATTCGCACGAATATTTGCATACTCGTGAATATTCGTTATTCGTACGAATATCGTGCGAGACTCGTGTTTTTTTTTTAACTCCTCCTTGCAAGTTTAGCGCCTATTTCTTCGCCAATAAACATGCAGGGAAGCCTAGGGGACCTCCCGCCATGACCTTCTACCTTTTCTACGTATCTACGAATGATTGGCTGCCTTCAATAGGTGACGTACGAATATATATAGATGCGAACGCCCCTGGCTCGGCTCAGACAGTAGTGGTTTTAGAAGAGGGAAAGACTGATTCGTGAGATAGGGATAGAGAGAAGCGTTATATATTAGCGATTTTTCGTTTATATTAGGCAGGGAACTGCATTTGAGAACCCAAAAGTCTTTTTAAAGACTCTTCTTCACTTATTCTTTGCGTGTGTATATATCTCTTAATAATATAAAAATGAGTTTCTGTCTGTCTGTTCTCTATGCGTGACCAAACTACTGGACCGATTTTCACCAAATTCACAGGTACATCAGGTGTCCGGGAAGGTTTTAGACCAGGTCTCATCTCTCTAGGACATACCGTTCCTGAGATATTCCCAAAATATGATCTCCATTAGCCAACATTACAACTGGGAACTTTGGTTTTAAACTCCAACTGCCATTCTCTGCAAAGGCACACACAGGGAGGGCAGGTTTCCATAACAACCAGGTAATTATCAGCAGCTGAGGATCTCATCCATTTCTATTTACTGACACTGTTAAAGGTATTCCGGTTACCATAAATATAACTTATGTGTTTTTCTATTACTACAGTTCAGTAGTAATAAAAGATGTTTTCCTCCACTGCTGCCCATTGCGTGGGATCATAGAGATATATATATATATATATATATATATATATATATATATATATAAAGAGAGAGAGATATATATAATATATATATATATATAGAGAGAGAGAGAGAGAGAGAATATATATATATATATATATATATATATATATAAATATATATATAATATATATATATAAATATATATATAATATATATATATATATATATATTTTTTTTTTTTTTTTTTTTTTGAGAGAGATAATGGAAAACACCAGGGGCAAGGGTAGAGGTGGGAGACGTGGGCGTAAAACTGGTGTGGTGAGCAGAGGCGGTGCCCGTGGTAGTGTGCGGGGTGACACTGTGCCTGCTGCTGTGGGAGCTGTTAAAAGACAGCATTTTAAAATGCCCGATTTTCTACGAAAGCTTGCAGGGCCACAGGGTACAACTTTAACAGACCCCCACAAACAAGAGAGTGTGCGGAAATGGATGGCGGAGAGCACGTCCAGCCAGACGTCCACTGCCCCGTCTTCCAGCCATGACAGCCAGTGGAGTGGACCTGTCAATCCTCCACCTCGCCCTCCTTCTCCCCAGCCTTATTCACTGGAACTATACAGTGAACCCATCCCTGATCTTCTACCAGAGGAGATTCTCTGCCCTGATTCACAAGACCTGGTGCAGTCTCAGGGTGATAAGGGCAGGGATTTATCTGTTGCATCTGAGGAGGTGGTGGATGATGACCAGACACAGGTGTCAGGGGGTGAGGTAGCTGGCAGGGCATTCAGTCAGAGTGGGGACTCCGAGGAAGAGCTGGCTGATGATGAGGGGACAGATCCAACTTGGACGGATGAGGCACACCAAGAAAGCGGTTCAGAGAGTCAGGTAGCATCAGCTTCAGCACCACAACCGCTTGGGATAGGTAGTGGGCTGGGCCGAGGAAGAAGCAGGGCCCGAGCTACTACTCCCCCAAGTGTTCCTAGGGGTCATGCAGCTGCTCCAGTGCGCAAACACGAGTTTCTGTGGTT
>ONZH01011106.1:0-14859 GCA_900303285.1 Rhinella marina
GGAAACAGTGACCATAACATAATAACCTTCCAATTGTCATTCAAAAGAGCGTTTCTTCAGGGAGGAACAAAAATACCAAACTTCAAAAAAGCTAAATTTAGCCAACTAAGAGAGGCCATAGGCCTAACTAACTGGGACAAAGTCCTCAAAAATAAAAATACAGCCACAAAATGGGAGATTTTTAAAAGCATCCTAATATCTAATTGTGAGAGGTACATACCGTATAGTAATAAAATGATAAGAAACAAGAAAAAACCAATGTGGATAAATAGAACTGTAAAGAAAGCAATAAATGACAAAAAGAAAGCATTTAAATCACTAAAACAGGAGGAGAGCGAGGAAGCATTGAAAAACTATAAGGAAAAAAATAGAATATGTAAAAGACAAATAAAAGCAGCCAAACTAGAGACCGAGAGACTAATCGCCAAAGAGAGTAAAACTAACCCTAAAATGTTCTTCAATTATATAAATACTAAAAAGTATAAACCTGAAGGTGTCGGCCCCTTACAGAGTAATGAGGGGGGAGTTGCAGAGAGCGATGAGGAGAAAGCGAAGCTACTAAATAACTTTTTCTTCACTGTATTCACTGAGGAAAATAAACTGTCAGATGAAATGCAGAGTCTAAAAGTAAATTCCCCTTTAAAAGTGTCCTCTCTGACCCAGGAAGAGGTACAGCAACGTCTTAAAAATATTAAAATAGACAAATCACCAGGACCGGATGGCATACACCCCCGTATCCTAAGAGAATTAAGTAATGTCATCGACAGACCCTTATTTCTGATATTTACGGACTCTAGTCTGACGGGGAGTGTTCCACAAGATTGGCGCATAGCAAATGTGGTGCCAATATTCAAAAAGGGTCCAAAAACAGAGCCCGGAAACTATAGGCCAGTAAGTTTAACTTCTGTTGTGTGTAAACTGTTTGAAGGTTTTCTAAGAGATGCTATCTTGGGTACCTGAATGTAAATAAGCAAATAACTCCGTATCAGCATGGCTTCATGAGGGATCGGTCATGTCAAACCAATTTAATCAGTTTCTATGAGGAGGTAAGTTCTAGACTGGACTGCAGCGAATCAATGGATGTCGTATATTTGGACTTCTCCAAAGCGTTTGAAACGGTACCACATAAAAGGTTAGTATACAAAATGAGAATGCTTGGCCTGGGAGAAAATGTCTGTATGTGGGTAAGTAACTGGCTCAGTGATAGAAAACAGAGGGTGGTTATTAACGGTAGATACTCAGATTGGGTCACTGTCACTAGTGGGGTACCACAGGGGTCTGTATTGGGTCCTATTCTCTTCAATATATTTATTAATGATATTGTAGAAGGTTTGCATAGTAAAATATCAATTTTTGCAGATGACACTAAACTGTGTAAAGTAATTAACACAGAGGAGGACAGTGCACTGCTACAGCAGGATCTGGATAGACTGGAGGCTTGGTCAGAAAAGTGGCAGATGAGGTTTAACACTGACAAATGTAAGGTTATGCATATCGGAAGGAATAATGCAAGTCACCAGTACATACTAAATGGTAAAGCATTGAGTAACTCTGACATGGAAAAGGACCTAGGAATTTTAGTGAACAGCAAAATAAGCTGTAGAAGCCAGTGCCAGACAGCTGCTGCCAAGGCCAATAAGATAATGGGTTGCATCAAAAGGGGCATAGATGCCCGTGATGAGAACATAGTCCTGCCACTTCACAAATCACTAGTCAGACCACACATGGAGGACTGTGTACAGTTTTGGGCTCCTGTGACCAAGGCAGACATAGCAGAGCTGGAGAGGGTTCAGAGGAGGGCAACTAAAGTAATAACTGGAATGGGTGGACTACAGTACCCAGAAAGATTATTAAAATTAGGGTTATTCACTTTAGAAAAAAGACGACTGAGGGGAGATGTAATAACTATCTGTATAACGATCTCTCCCATCATCTATTTATCCCGAGGACTGTGACTGTGACGAGGGGACATCCTCTGCGTCTGGTGGAAAGAAGGTTTGTACACAAACATAGAAGAGGATTCTTTACGGTAAGAGCAGTGAGACTGTGGAACTCTCTGCCTGAGGAGGTGGTGATGGTAAGTTCACTAAAAGAGTTCAAGAAGTGCCTGGATGTATTTCAGGGAGGGTAATAATATTACAGGTCATAGTTACTGGAGAGGGGTCGTTGATCCAGTGAGTTATTCTGATTGCCTGATTGGAGTCGGGAAGGAATTTTTCCCCCTAAAGTGAGGAAAATTGGCTTCTACCTCAAAGGGTTTTTTTTGCCTTCCTCTGGATCAACTTGTAGGAAAACAGGCTGAACTGGATGGACAGAGGTCTTTTTTTGGCCTTACAAACTATGTTACTATATTACTATATGTTCTCTAATTTTTTTTTGCTCTTCTTTCTCTTTGTCTACTTCCACTCTCCTTTCGTCATTCTGTTTCTGGTTTAAGGTATTATCTTCCTGCATCAAAGCCTCAAGCCTATTTTGTATCAGAATCTCAGACTGATTTTTCTTCTTACATATTATCACTAGAGGAGTTGATGGAATTCTAGAATTTATGCTCATTAAGTGAGCATTAAGTAAGAAAATATTGTCATAGGAAATATTCACAGAATTATGTTAAGCTCAAAATAGCATTGAAGGGGTTAAGAAGTACGAGCATATAAAAGAAGGCATGGTAAGCAGCAACAAGCTATTTTCCCTGACGAAGGACAACACTATTGTCCAAAACGCGTTGGATGGTATTCAGGTCTTCCTGGGTACCCATAGCTAAGCGGTGACGTCACCTGCTGCTCCGTTGTAAGCGCGAGCTGCGAACATTCACATCAGCGTGATCGCGCTACCAGCCGGAGCTTCGATCAACAAATAGAATACTCCTATTCAATCAGTCAGCCATTGATCGATACAGGATTTAAGGGTGGAATCAAGTTCACCGCTTTATAAGGTAATTTTCGCATCCTGGCATGGTCTTGTTTTACTCTGGTTATTGTTTGAAATTGGATACGTATGGCAATTGAGTTTGCAGTATAGTCCGTGGTCTTTATAATTAAAGGGGTTCTGTAGTTTTTTCATACTACATACTGGATAGATCATCAGCATCTGATCGGCGGGGGTCCGACACCCGGGACCCCTGCCGAGCAGCTGTTTGAGAAGGCAGAACGGAACGGAGAAGGTGAACGGAGCTTAGCCCGGCCCAGGCCAGTGATACTAGTCGTGACGTCACTGGCCTGCGGTAAACACAGAGAATGCCGCTGTGCTCCTGCAGCGCCGCTGCCTTCTCAAACAGCTGATCGGCGGGGGTCCCGGGTGTCGGACCTACGCCGATCAGATGCTGATGATCTATCCAGAGGATAGATCATCAGTTTGAAAAAACTGCAGAACCCCTTTAACTATTGGTTGTACACGCTTCATGCCCTTCACTTATGTGAGCAGTGTAGAACACATAGACACTGTTAGGCCACTGAGGCACAAATAAAATAATTAAGTGACTCTGCCACTTGGCAGAGTCACTGGGGATCACTGGACCCAACCCTGGGCAGCCAGACAGTAACGACCGCTTTCGAAGGGCGAAATAATACAGAAGACAAACACAAATAATAAGTAACAGTTCACACCAACACGTGCTGCGCAACTGCGCTTGAGACTGGAGCCAGAGCTTTGGCTACACAGACCTCCAGACGGGCGACGCCCACCGTGAACCCGTGCTCCAGGAGAAAGCTACGGCACAGCCGCAAGCATGGCCTTCAAACACTCAGAGTGATACACACCACATGAAAAGACAGACAGTGAAGCAGGTACGTGGAACCACGCACCAGTGCAAGAAAGCACTCAAACACACAATACACCATTCAGTGTCAGATAGCAAATGGACCAGACCGTATAGCAGTCGCACATGAACAACAAGGCACTGGCCCTGCACAGCAAAAGCTCAGGGTTTAAATAGCAGCGAGCTAATTGGCAGAGGCGTGGTTACTGACATACTTCCTGTGAATGCCTGGCGGAAGTGACATCACCAGAGGTCTCAAGGGCAGGGTCTGGTGCCTGACATACTTCCTGTGAACGCCTGGCGGAAGTGACATCACCAGAGGTCTCAAGGAGCTGGCGCATGACCACTTCCTGTGCCGGACCTTGTTCACTGCAGTAAGACTGTGGGCGCAAGGATACCGCACTGAGATTCGCCCATGCCCCCTCACCAACACCCGCAGCCTGGGAGGGCAAGCGACCGCTTGCACGACGTCGATGCACGCGCCTTACAGGCACACTCTTCATGACCTTTACATATGTGAGCAGAGTAGAACACATAGGCATACTCTTCGTACCCTTCACATATGTGAGCAGTGTAGAACACATAGGAACACTCTTCATGACCTTTACATCTGTGAGCAGGGTAGAACACATAGGCATACTCTTCATACCCTTAACATATATGAGCAGTGTAGAACACATAGGCTTACTCTTCATACCCTTCACATATATGAGCAGTGTAGAACACATAGGCACACTCTTCATAACCTTCAGATATGTGAGCAGTGTAGAACACATAGGCACACTCTTCATACCCTTCACATATGTGAGCAGTGTAGAACAAATAGGCACACTCTTCATACCCTTCACATATGTGAGCAGTGTAGAACACATAGGAACACTCTTCATACACTTCACATATGTGAGCAGTGTAGAACACATAGGAACACTCTTCATACCCTTCACATATGTGAGCAGTGTAGAACACAGAGGCACACTCTTCATACCCTTCACATATGTGATCAGGGTAGAACACATAGACACATTCTTCATACCCTTCACATATGTGAGCAGTGTAGAACACATAGGCACACTCTTCATACCCTTCACATATGTGAGCAGTGTAGAACACACAGACACACTCTTCATACCCTTCACATATGTGAGCAGTGTAGAACACATAGACACACTCTTCATACCCTTCACATATTTGAGCAGTGTAGAACACATAGGCAAACTCTTCATACCCTTCACATATGTGAGCAGTGTAGAACACATAGACACACTCTTTATACTTTTCACATATGTGAGCAGTGTAGAACACATAGACACACTCTTCATACCCTTCACATATTTGAGCAGTGTAGAACACATAGGATCACTCTTCATACCCTTCACATATGTGAGCAGTGTAGAACACATAGGCACACTCTTCATACCCTTCATATATGTGAGCAGTGTAGAACACATAGGAACACTCTTCATATCCTTCACATATGTGAGCATTGTAGAACACATAGGAACACTCTTCATACCCTTCACATATGTGAGCAGTGTAGAACACACAGACACACTCTTCATACCCTTCACATATGTGAGCAGTGTAGAACACATAGACACACTCTTCATACCCTTCACATATTTGAGCAGTGTAGAACACATAGGCACACTCTTCATACCCTTCACATATGTGAGCAGTGTAGAACACATAGACACACTCTTTATACTCTTCACATATGTGAGCAGTGTAGAACACATAGACACACTCTTCATACCCTTCACATATTTGAGCAGTGTAGAACACATAGGATCACTCTTCATACCCTTCACATATGTGAGCAGTGTAGAACACATAGGCACACTCTTCATACCCTTCATATATGTGAGCGGTGTAGAACACATAGACACACTCTTCATACCCTTCACATATGTGAGCAGTGTAGAACACATAGGCACACTCTTCATATCCTTCATATATGTGAGCAGTGTAGAACACATAGGCACACTCTTCATACTCTTCACATATGTGAGCAGTGTAGGACACATAGGCACACTCTTCATACTCTTCCCATATGTGAGCAGTGTAGAACACATAGGAACACTCTTCATACCCTTCATATATGTGAGCAGTGTAGAACACATAGGCACACTCTTCATACTCTTCCCATATGTGAGCAGTGTAGAACACATAGGAACACTCTTTATACCCTTCACATATGTGAGCAGTGTAGAACACATAGGCACATTCTTCATACCCTTCACATATGTGAGCAGTGTAGAACACATAGACACACTCTTCATACTCTTCACATATGTGAGCAGTGTAGAACACATAGGAACACTCTTCATACCCTTCACATATGTGAGCAGTGTAGAACACATAGGCACACTCTTCATACCCTTCATATATGTGAGCAGTGTAGAACACATAGGCACACTCTTCATACCCTTCATATATGTGAGTAGTGTAGAACACATAGGCACACTCTTCATACCCTTCACATATGTGAGCGGTGTAGAACACATAGGCACACTCTTCATACCCTTCACATATGTGAGCAGTGTAGAACACATAGGCACACTCTTCATACCCTTCACATATGTGAGCGGTGTAGAACACATAGGCACACTCTTCATACCCTTCATATATGTGAGCAGTGTAGAACACATAGGCAAATATTACACCTTATTATAACTGTATTATATTCAGTATTCACATTTTGCTCATTCTTAGAGGTCAATGGATCTGTCTGGAGATGCAAATGTTGCTCCAAATATAACAGTTATAGTTACATTTGGACTTTTTGTACATTTAACTTGCCTTACATCTCACCTGTTGTTCTCCAGTTGGCCATGCGATCAAACTTGAATTAAGGATCAGTGCTTTATCCAAAATTCTAAAGGAGCCAATCTTAACCTGTACCACGGTCCCATCTGGATTCATTTGCCAGTTCACTATTTGATAGACTTCAGGTGGATCTCCATTCTCATCAAAGTACATCTCCTTCCCCGTGCTTAAAGTCACTCTTACCTTTCTTAAATAATATATGAGCTACAATTAGAAAAGCAGCAGTCAGAATTAAGATGTCATAGGCCTACGAGATTCTTCACGTTACAACTGTAAAGTATGCTGTAAATGAGCCTAGCAATCAATTACTTTACTATCTGCTTGTCTTGGTTTAAAATCATCTGCTCAAAAGCATAAAGTATTACAGTATGTATTTTCAATTTCAAATTTTTAATTTTTTTTACATACGCTGATAACTATAGGACAAACCAGCAATAGTTCAAACTTTGATTTTGTAGCCTGAAAATGAATATTATTACAGGAGGGTTAAAGGGTCTCAGTATTTATACATTTGGTGGCATGTTCCTAGGATATGTCAGTGATATGTAAAAATGTAGGAACAAAAAGACTGTCACACTCATTGCTACTTTACCACTACACCATCTTATACTATCAGCCCCCAGTCTTCACCCTACCTGCCACTTTGAACAGACTGTAATATATCATCCTGTGCTCCTTGGTCATCCTCCTCTATATATGCCCTAAGTTCCAATGTTGCCCAGGCTACCATTGCCCCTACCACTATCACCATAACTACAAGAGCCACTACCACCACCACCAATACAGCTATGCATCAGGTCTCCCACCACCACATGAACCTCCTCCTCGTGGCAGTTTAAACCTGACTGTTATCACATAACTCATTAGAAAGAAGACTATCTTGAGTATCTTCCATAGTACACCGGGTGTTGTTGCTTCTTCCTAAGAAAAAAAGTGATTCCAGTGAAAGGCTTTTCTGGGGCTGTAAGGAGGAGGAAGAGGAGGAATACACTAAGCGCTGGCTCAAAGGCACACTAGAAGACTTAGAGGTGACGTCAACATCATCCTGCTGTGAATGAGAGGAGGAGTGAGCCATCCAGTCCACAATGGAAAAAATGCAAAGTCCAGCACACGTTGCTTTTGTTAAAACATCATCATTTAAAAAAGTCTAGACGTTAAAAAGTCAGATACTGCGGGATCAGTCTACATGATTCAAACTTCATAGTTCTTATTAATAGTCAGGCCATGATTAAGATCAAGCTTGAAACATTTAGATTGAGTGTTATACTTTACTTTTTTTCCATTACATAGTACCTGTCCTGTCCATGCACTCGCAGTGCCCTGTGGCGGAGTGGTTGAGCTGGTGATTTTTTGCATATTTTTCATATCCAGCCCGTAATGTCATACTCTTTGTCCTCAATGATAATGTGGTGCCTACAAGGAACCAAGGAGAACTGTGGTCTGCTGCTACTACTATTGGCAGGACGTGTGGCGCAAACTGTGCTGCTACTGCTGTTTTCACTATCTTTATTCATGTGCTGTGCAATATTATATTATATATAATATTAGACTCTAATAACGGTGACATTGCATCTTGTGTAAGCAAAAAAAAAAAATGGCAAGGAGCTCAGTCAGACACTAACCCTTGTGTTTTTATGGTGACTGGTGGTTCCCAGGGATTGGGTCTGTAGCAATCACATATTGATGACATATACTAGGAATAGACAAGGTGCTGCATGGGCCAAGATAAGCAGCTGTCATGCTGAATGTTGAAACTGTAGTCAGTTGGCCCACAGCAAGGTGAAAGTGCTAGCAAAACTGGTGTTTGTACAGGTAATTTCCAGTCTCTGTTGTAAAGATATAACCAGCATTAAAGTCTTAGGCCCTGTTCACATGTCAGTTTTTTGATCAGTTATTTCCATCAGTTATTGTGAGCTAAAACCAGGTGCGAGTCAAAAACACAGAACAGGTGCAGATCTTTCCCTTATACCTTATGTCTGTGTAGCCTCCACTCCTGATTTTGGCTCACAATAACTGATGGAAATAACTGATCAAATAACTAATGTGTGAACAAAGCCTTACATGTGTTATAACACTAGCTTATCAAGCATAAGCTTAAATCTGATATAAAGTTACACTGACAGTATACCATGCTAAATCACTGATTTTGGTGCTTGCTACATTTATCATACCCAATCATGTTTCTGAGAGAAGAATGAGGCAGATGAATGATTCTTGTTGTGTGTAGCCTAAAATACATTTGTCAAGGATTTTGAACCAACCAAGTTATCTTAGATTTCATCATTGATATCCTGATTCTAGATTTTACCTGCCATGGTTTGAGGTTCTGAATGTTTACACAAGTCCCACCAACAAATGGTCCCTCACCAGGTCGGCAGATTTGCAGATCATCTAAAGCTTTAGCCAAGGTGTATACTGTGGCATATGTAAACAGAGTATATCTTAAGCTGTTGTTGAACATAAAACTGTCAATTATGTCATTTATCTGTTCTGCTCCAGTGCAATTTCTCATTGGGGTCTTTTCACTGTATAAAAATGTGCAGTTAAAAAGTATTTCCCAGTATTGCTTCACCCAATTTTGTCCTGTAGTTGATAGTGGACGAATATTCTTCAGGAACTGCTTTAATCCTGGTACTACAAAATTCTCACTGGTAAAACCAAGTGCCCCCCTTAAAACCTGGAAATAATTACTTGTTGACAATATGACCGATCTGGTCCAACCAGTGGTGCCAATCAAGATTCTCCCTGTGACATTTTGCTTCAACATCTCATTCGCAATAGGAACAAAATCAACTTCATTAGCAAATACAAGGACAACCCTAGCTGTAGACTCTTTGATGGTCTGTACTACTCGAGGAGCGTTGCGATCTGATTGACCTAAACGAATATATTCAGTAAAAGCTACGCATGCTCCAGCCTTGACCAACTCCTGTCTAATTGGGTAAATTCCCTGAAGACCATGATCGCTGTCACTTGCGACAAGACCAATCCAAGTCCAACCAAAGTATAAAAGAAGCTGAGCCAGACCAATGGATTGCAATGTATCGCTTGGAATCACCCTGAAGAAGGATGGAAATAACTTCCTATTACTAAGAAGAGAGTGAGTTGATAATGGACTGACCTAAAGAGAAAAAATAAAAATTAAGAAATTTTAACACAGACATCATAACGGGAATACACTGGTAAAGATCAGATATTATGATATTCTTGAAAATAAAAAAAAAATTGTTTTTAAATATTTTTTTAGAAGCTTGTAAAGTAAAACAATACTGCACTATACACAGACCACTTAAAGGTGTTGTTTCACGAAATGTATTCTACATTTTTCGAACCAGCACCTGGATCGGAATACTTCTATTGCATGCAATTTAAAATTGAGTATAGTCAGTGAGCTAAAATGTACAGTATCTGTAGAATGCCACCTGCTGTTTGTTCTTTGCATTATGTTTTGTCCGTCTTACTGAGCTGGTCGAATGTACTCAGTTTAAATCTTTAACTGCAACCGGCTATATGTTCTGTTAGAAGCTCTGGTAGTTAGAGAGAGAGAGAGAGAGAGAGAGAGCTATAGTAGAAAGGACACACCCCTAAGTTTCCAGGCTTAAGATTATCTAGCAGAGCAATTGGAACAGTGACTGTGGAGATCTCTGGATCCAAATGCTATACATCAATTGTGGTATAACCCCTTTAAAGAGCATCTGTCACCATGATCAACCATATTAAACCAGATATACACCAAAGGCTGATCTGAGCCCTTGTAGTGCCAGTTTATTAAACCACTTTAGCTTTAGTCTCTCTCTTTCCCCTTTATTAACAGAAGTAGGTATCTCATCTAGACCCGTCTTTTTGTACAGTGGAATCTGCTCTGCTCTGCTTGCAATGTTAAGTAGGAGCATCAATATATGAAAATATGATTCTCTAATCTTGAGAAGTTTCAGGAAATTACCTAGCCATGATCAAGTACACAACTGTTCTGGTAGGGTTGCTTGGCTGGTCATCTTATCTGTGAGCCTGGATGTCGAGCCAATCAGGTTTCTGGCTTGTCATTGAATCCAAGAGCTATCTAGAGGATTTGACTCTGGCACTGACTGTTTGTCTTTACCTGTGATTTTGTTCCAGGATTCCGGCCAGTTTTGTTTGCCCAGAACTGTGCTGAATTTTTGTTGGACCGTTCTGTGTACTGACTTTGGATTGTTTGTAGAGGAACCCATTGTCTACTGATTTGTCTTCTATGGCCTCTGCTAGTGAAATGACTTTGGCTTGCCCCTGGATCAATCCCTTTTCTACTGATTTGACTCTCACTGACTTTTGTGACTTAGACTCTAGCTCGTAATTCTTTTTGACTACTCATTGGCATCTGATAGGTCTGCTACTTCCAAATAAAGGGCAAAGCCCATCAAAAACATCATCTACATCCTGTGGTCCTCAAGATGGTTTTGAAAGGAAGATTGAGTCAGTTTCATGAGAGTTGTTTTGGAGGAAGAGAGAAGTCCAGACAATCTGGAATAGTAAGGCTATAAAGTCCCAGAAATTGCTCCAGAGATCTTCAGCTTGATCCAGAGAATGGAGGTTCAATGAAGATCCATTATGATAGACAAAAAGGTGAAATGAGTGATCCACGAATTGTCCATATACGGCCCATTCAAAACATGGTGCTTGGCCAGAAAACGTTGAGCACCCCATTTCAGAATGTCAGGCCATTTGTTTTCCCACTAGGAATTGCTCAGCCTCTCTGAACTTTGCAAATTGGGCCTTTGGGATGTGTGTGTGTGTGTGGGGGGGGTATTTCTGGAACAGATTGCAGTGCAAAGGTCCTTTGCTCCTCAATCTGTGACTTCTCCCCATTCACTCCAGGTCTAAAAAAGTGAATGCGACGTGGGCGGAGAAGGGGACAGGCCGGTAGACCCATCTCATTCATTGGTTTCTATGCCTGGTTTTGGCATAGAAAATGGCATCGGAAGCTGGCTTATGTTTAGAAGCGGCGGTGGATCCTGCAAAGTTATAAAGAGGCCTGCACCTCTTCATCTCTTCATAACTCTGGTGTATCATCTTCCAGCGCCAGTTTTAATAAATTTTCCCCTTACTGAATAGCACTGTTGCTGTATACCAGATATGTGGAAATCTAATCCCCTTTTTTTTTATCTACCTGGTCCATAAAGTAGAAGATATTTGGAGGACGGAAGACATGCTCATGAGACCTTTGTAAAAATGTGGAACACTTGGAACCCTTCCATAGTACACAATAGTATAGAATACTAGATCCTACTGGAGTAGCATCCCCTTCTTCTCTTTCCTCACGAAGGAACCTGAATATGGGAATTGGGTCATAATACCCCCCCCCTTCCCAAACACACACACACACTTTTTTTTCTTCTCTTCCCCAACCTTCCTGTGCTTCTTTCCTGATTTTTTTGCCTTCTCTCTTCTCTATTGTCCATTGGGGCCTATTAGTTATGGAGGATTTGATAAATATATGATTGGAGCTCCTTTCTCCTTTAATCTGATAGGATTGCAATAGTGACAATAATTAGTCTTGTTGCTGAGAAGCCTAAGTCTCAGTTTCCTGTTCTTTTAGTTTTGTTTGCTAAAGTTGTTTAAATAAAGAAAAATAAAATTGTTCTGTTTCAGGACACCTACCCTACCCTGAAAAGCAGTAACCTCTATGTAAGTACTAACTATACTCCCTTACTTGCCTTGTACATTTCCATTTGTTTTACTTTTAGCCTGTAATAATTCTCAATGACAAAAATTCCAGTTTTCATCAACATTTGTACTTATTGCATTTATATTGTCATATAGTATCACTAATGGGTATAGAATAAGTGGTCATATCATCATTGTCCCTTCTTACCTGTGGATATTTGAAAGTTCCCAAGAAATGAGCCAAAATAATTGAGTTGGTTGAAAAGGTGGATCCAATAGTAGCTGCGAAGGATGATCTAGAATGGCACTGGTTGTTAGTGAAAGTTGTACTAGTGTCAGTCAGGAAGTGTAAAGCTCCTTGTAATTCATAGTGAGGTATGTTACATGTGTCATACATCTGATATCCTAATGTAATATTTGACAGAAGATAGGGATCACTGTTGACCTCCTCAGTGGTGAACATCAAGGTCTGAAGCATTTGATATGATTCTAGATGAAACCTTGAGGACACAAAAAAAATATATTTTATAACTGTATTTATTAAACTTAAAGGGAACCTGTCATCCCCGAAACACCCCCTGAACTAGAGTAAGCAGTGTATAATGTAAGTGATGCTGAATCCGAATATGTAAGTTTTATCTTCATACTCACTTCCATTCCAGCTCTGTGCTCCCAAAACCAGCAGTAAAATGCATTGACAGGACTCTTCTTTGAGCCCTCTCCTTTATGTGAGTAAGCTTGGGAGTCCACTGAGTGAATTTTACTGCTGGTTTGTGGGAGCACAACATCAGAATGGAAGTGAGTATGAAGATAAAAATGACAAAACCAGACTCAACGTCACTTACACTATACACCGCTTATTCTAGTATGAAGGGTGTTTCAGAGCTGATAGATTCACTTTAAACTTAAACTGACTAGAGAAGGTTGCAGCGCTACTTCGAGCCCCGCTGCATTCTTGAAGAGCAGGTTGATGGGGGGTCCTTTTGGCAGGACACCACCAAACAAATACTGATGACTTATCCAGAGGACAGGTGACCAGTATTAAAGTCTAGGAAAACCCCTTTGAGGGTTTTGACAATACCGCACATCACAGTCCTGCGCAGTAAAGTTTCATCACTGTTTCCAAAGATATGACGTTATGTCTTCCCTGGGAGTACGTAAGGTCAGCTTGGCACAGTTTACACAAACACCTCCTGTCCACATGGGCACAGGAAGGCACGGGGAATGAGAGAGGGAGGCCCACGCAATTTGCGGCATGGTACAACACTCGCCCACAACCCTGACAAGCTGAGAGGGTTCTTTCACTGCCCCAGTTAAACAGAATCCTGCCAGGCCAGCAGACTGCCACTAGTTCCACATTATAAGACCAGTCGATTAACTGACTGAATTATATTGGGTCAGGAAACAACTCAAAGATAACGTATAACTTTATGCCAGAACATGAACATGGGATTCGTGATAGAGATACTGAACAGCAACGATTAATTTATGCATCTAGACACAAAACTATGTAAACACACAGATATATACAAAGGTCAGAAGTGCAAATACAGATGATATGATACACATCAGAGTTAGGAAATAGAAGTCAGTTACCGGGTATGTAGGTGGTTCTTAAAAGCTGTAATTCCTTAGCTGTGTTCTTAGATGGTTGGTTGCTACAGTCACACTGGAGTCAGTGGCATCAGAAGGATTGTCTAGGTCCCTCCAAACACGTTGCGCAACATGACCCCCCCTTTTGAGTAATCAGTAAGCCACGCTAACCCTTAGCTGGTCAGGCCCCTCCCTCCCCCTGAGAGAATTCCAGTCCCACTTCCTGGTCCTGGTAGCCAAAAATCCACAAAACACATCATGGCTCATAGCTCCACACCGGAAGGTCCTAGGGAGATGGTTCTGGGACCAACTAATCCACTTGGGTTCTGGGTGCAATTTGAGACCAAACATGGCACCATTATTTGGTTCCTACAAGGATTTTTCTGTATCTATGCTTCCCTGCATCCAGCACACAAACAGAGAAAGGGAGAACATATGCCACAGTTGCAGGGATTTAAATGGTTTATTTACGGTTCCCAGATGTCTACAGAATTCTTTCTTGTTGTTGTTGTTGACCAATTCAGCCCCCCATAGGCATTCAATCTGCCAGAGAAGCTGAGCTGACAGTGTGACTGAGTGGGGTGTGAAATGTAAACATGTGGCCCCAGTTTGAAACCAGGCCTCCCGTGGAGTGTGATTTCCTCTGCCCATTCCTGGAGGAAATAGTAGGAATTAAATCATAACTCCACATATTCTTTACAAGCGTTGTGATTAGGGAGAGGGAACTGGTCCTTAACAGGTGTGTTTGCTGCTGTCAGCTAGTTTTACATTGCAGATTCCCGCAAAAACAGGAAAAAAACTTTTTGGGTTCAAAAAGTTTCATTACATTCTTGCAAGCACTGAGGAATTGCCTTTTTTGCAAGATAAGTGGTGGATAGTGTACACAAGCATCCACATTTCACATCAGTAATGCAAACTATAACCCTGTTACTGAAGGCAACTGCATTGCAACTTCTAGTTCAAAAGACATCTAGCAGAAATTTAAAAAAAAATGCATTGTCCAATGTGAGTTTTAGTGAAGGACCTGAATTACTGCTTCAGAATGT